>JAPYZN010001486.1:0-49671 GCA_030522865.1 Psyttalia lounsburyi | reverse complement strand
GGGTGGGGGGGGGGGGGGGGGGGGGGGTGGGCAAAAGAGAGGTGGAACTCGAGCATCTATTATTCCCTGGTTTAGGCTCGGCTTCAACGATCAATCAATACGAATACTTTGGATACACTGACGTCGGATTTTTTTTTTTGTTATTACCGAGATCGGGGACAATCAGATATTTTTAGCGTGTGGGCACAATCAGCCAGACAATTGGCGGAGTGGGAGGGGAGAGGGGAGGGCCGGAAACTCGGGGTTTCAACTGTTTGTTATAGTTGATATTCCTGATAAACTAGTGATTACAATTAATTCATGAGTCGAAGCTCAGCAGAATTGATCTCTACAGGTAAAATTATTTTATTGCTTCCTTACCAAGTGTGTTTTTAAGTGTGCGAAGTACTTGATTGTATCACCTATTTCAGTCTTGTCAACTGTCCTATCAACTTAATCTGTGAACTCATGATGAACGGATGGCAGATGTTATCAATTCCCTCTGCCTAGATTAGGATTTATCATCGTGCTTTGGTATCGTCAAAGCTCTTTGAAATTACTCGACGATATCGATCCTCATCAAAACCTAAAACCCCCGAGAACTACCACGGATATCAAGCGCATATCCATCATGAAAGTTATCTGATGTTATCAACTCCACCTAATTCTGACAATCCACTGCAAACGAAAGTCTCACAATTGTGGGATTAAGAGCATAATTAGAGAATACATCCTTGCTGAATATACATTTCTTTCTGGCAATTCGAGGACTTCTCTCGGGCTGTGTGCCGTGGATAGTTGTCGGGGGACTGATTTTAATTAAGGCGTTAATTGGAAATGCCAAGGCTTAGAACCATTTCACCATGAAAAGCCCCGTGAGTTTGTGATAACGACCAACCTCACCCAGTCCGATATCTTCTTTTGACCTCATGCCATCAAGCTTTTAACCGGTGATATAGTCGAGTCTTTTGAGGTTGAAAATGTGTAGACCATGGTGGCTTAGAAATCCCATTGCCAAATCCTATTGAAGACCTGGTACTGGGAGTATATGATAAAAGTTCTATTACCGACTAGTAAAACTTGGAAATTTTTCCCTTCATCGTAATTTGATGAGAACAGAAAATTCTCTCAACTGCAGACATTCCAATTGAAATTGAATACTTGTATTTGTGGGTGCAGCAACAATTGAAATTCAAGTGCAACTCGATTGGAAGGGATATGGCAGTTTGATAAATTCACATATGAAGTACGCGGCGGGTGGAATCAATGCTAGAGGCGTCTTCACCTCCTATACAATCGAACAATTGAGCTTTGCACTTCAAAGAGGATTTCGCATTCGTTATAGTTCATTCAATTCAAGCCGATCTCGGCTGAAAATGAAAAGGTATAGGCAAATCAAACAGTTTGATAACTTCCGTTGACTCATGCATGTTGAATCGATCACCTGCGAACCGCGTACCAAATAAAATCAATACCACTAGCGTCTCCACCGCTTCAACAGTCGATCTGCATCAATTATACGATAAAGACGATCCTCCATTGGCTATAGTCCGGAGTTTCTTCCCAGAATAGGAAAGCATCAAAGTGAATCAGCCTCCTAAACTGCCGATACTTGAATTGAGATGAAATGTTCCGATGCCTAGTCGCAGACCCACTGCTCAAAGGCAAGTATATTTCGTTGAAGATGAAAGTGAACATTGAAGCAGAAAGCTTGATGAATTCAACAGATTACTACCCAAGTTCGCTGAAACTCCAGCAACTTAAATCGAGACAATTACTCGGTTCACAAATCGATAAGAATCAATCAGCATTAATTACACCAGAAAGATGATTTTTCATTGGTTGTTTGTCAAGAATTCCTATCACCGAATACCAGAACATCGAGATCTTGATGAGAAGCCATAGCGAACCAAACCTGATAACTTCAGATGACTCATGCATGCTGAAGCTATCACTTATGCGTCACCTATCAGATAAAATCAATACCACTGGCGTCTTCGCCGCTTCAATAAGCGATAACAATCGATTTCCATTAATTATACTTCAACGATGATCTTCTATTAGGTGTAGTCAAGAGTTCCTTCACAGCCCAGTCAAGCATCAGGATGAAGCGGCTTCCTAAACTGCCGATACTTCAATTGAGATTGAATGCTTCCTAGTCACGGGAGCCGTTGCACAAAGTCAAGTGTATTTTGTCCGTAGATGGAAGTGTACATTGACCAAGGCAGCAGAATTCTATTGACTTATACCCATGGTAAAGCCACCCAATACGCCTCGGTTAGCTGGTAAAATCGATACCACTGGTGTCTTTGGTATTTTACAAGTCGATAACAATTGACCTGGCCCAATTACACCACCAGGATCACCTTGAATTCGTTATATTCATTGATTATGATACTGTACGTTAATTTCAAGCGATTAACCAAGTTAATGCCTGAGGCATCGTTAGGTATGGCACACTTGCATCAGGAGCCACAGTGGATGGGCTCAGGTATAGCTTCACGCTTGGTCGTATCTAATTGCCAATTATAATCCCTATTAATTAGAACAATCCCAAAATGGAAGTGTGCAGCTATTAACGCTTGGGAGGGGGACCGTCTGACCCGCATATACTTGGCGTGAGGCGGGGGGGTGGAGGCATTTATGCGGCTCGCTGCGTAATAATTCGGCGTCTCTGCAAACTCTGGTGGACCGATTTGCCTCAGCAACACCACCACCACCACCCGACGTTGGATTATCGCTCGGACTATTTCCAACGACGGAGGCCACCGTTCTCCTTTGTAATTGTTTCGGTACGCTGTGGAACAGCTGCGCATCGGATCATGTTGAGAAATATCCTTCCGTTTACAACGTCATTCAGGGGAAAACCAAAGCCCGCGGGAAAATCCTGTGGTGAAATTGTGATATTCAGCTGGTGAATACACATATGTTCCCTAGTTATTCGAAGCAAAGGCTTCATTTTGAGGACTTTAAATTGTCGTAACCAAAATCTACCATTCCCCTCCATTGAGACAAAAGTATTTTCATATCTGTTACGATTTGTTTTCTAGTGAAGATGATAATTTCTGGATATTTTAATTGCTTTGAAACTGTACCACAATATTATAACACATTCAATATTTATTTTAAACCATCGCTTTGATAGATATCGAAAATTCATGGGCTGGAGTCAAAGGGCCAAACGATATGGGAATTTCAAACAAGTTGATATGTTTAACTTCCATCGGAAAGTGGCTCTTTCCATTAGTGAATAAAAAAAAAAATTATTTTTAATTGGAGTATGCAGCGACGAGCGATTTCCCTAATCGAATATACAGTACATCGGTGTGCGGAATTATCAGGTGAAATAAACCCGTTTAATATTCCATTTGTTGGATGCTATTCAGTCGATGATCTTGGAGTGTACTAGATTGCAGAGAAACCGGGGGAAATTATGGAAATAATTTCCTCCGGCATATGCGAATACATACTAATGATTTAATAATACAACCCCCCCCCCTCGCCCCCCCCCCCAAACCCCTTTGAATGCAATTATTTACGTGAATGCATTCTGATGGAATTGAATATTGGAAGAGGTGCAGCATAATTTTAGCATGGTCGGCTCTTGTCAGCTTCGGTGAGAATATAATCCGGTGTCAAAATGAGGTTGAGTGGAGGGACTGGTGCTGTATGAACGTTGCATTGCATAAATTGTCGTGAAAACAACAACATATCTATCGATCCTGGCTCCATGGTTTCCGAATACAGGAGTGAAATTGTTTTTAACGAGGAGTACAAGTGCAATACTAATTGTAATCACAGGTCTTTATTCATACCACCCAAAGCCGAGATAATAAATATACAGCGGTAATGGAATTATTCATTTTAATGCCCGATGACACAGCCAAAATTTCACCAAAAATCTTGAGTGCTGTAATTAATGGTAAATCCAATAGCAGCATGAATATTGATTTGTAAAAAATAAATGGCGACTGTCGTTGACAAAGGGACAACGGAAGTTCTCGATTCCTTGGATATAAAAGACTCGAAGGACTTCCGGCTATTCCGGCAAAATGGCCCTCGAGATTCTGGCCAGTTGGACGATATAACTGGTGAGGATTTTTGGCAAAGATGAAATTCCGCCTTTGTTACTCCCTCACTCTCACTTGAAAGTTTCAACATACACTCGCCCTATTCTTGCACAGTATAACCCGGATTTGTGAAAAGATCCCACGGGCCACCGGCCTGGAAAGAACAAACGATGCTCGACGAAGCGTGTTCTATACACGTTCGCTCCTCGTTCTGCCGTTTCGAAAGACGCGAGATTCGACCCTATCGACTTTCCGACCGCCTTTTTATCTTACCCCTTTTTTCGGGGGCTGGGTAGAGGGTGGGCGGAGGAGGGATTCTGTTCTGAGATAGAACGCTGATTCCGGGGATACGATTTCACTTTGAAGTTTCCATATAGGAGAAATTATTCCGATAAATGATTCTGGCTTGTAGTCCGGCCAAGATTTCAAAGAGAAGTTTCGGTAAGTCGGTCAATTTTAAAAAAAAATAGACAATAGCAAATTGTTAGATCTTATTTCGAAAAATTAGACTTTTTGGTTAGGTTTCTTAAAGCGTTATCAATTTTCTTCTTCTGTGTGAAAGTTTACACGCAATTTACTAATTTTCATTTGTAGACCCAAACTGAACTTTGCAGATTCAATTGTTCGTTGAATATTAATTAATTAACGAGATGAGTAGGAAGTACTGGGAGAGCCCCAAGCGCGAGATTTTCAAGGGAATTACGAAGCGATTATTATAAAAATAAAATTCTCTCTTCTCTTTTCCTCTCTGTATTTATACGACAAGTGAGAAAGTGCAGAATGGGATCTTTCAAAGCAATTTTCGAAGGGACAGGAGCATTCCCCTGCATATCGCTCTATGTAATCGGACGAGAAGAATGATCGTACCCCGGGGAGTCCTTTGTCAATTCACCTCCTTTCGCTGAGAACGAAAATAGAGCGACCGGAGAAATTCCCCGCCTCACATGTCTCAATAATGGAAAAAAAAAAAAAATATTCCCGTCAGTTAATTAATCAGATTACCAGTCCCATAGCATTAGTTTGTCTCGTTGAATTCACTCGCCGGTGAGAGCCATAAACCGTGCAATGGAATTCCTTATCTGAGAGAATTGAGTTAGTGTGGAGAACTTATCACAATTCGTCGGTATGGAGTTATATCTCCCGAAGCGTCAATTAACGGAGCCAAGTTGAATTTCAAGTTGCTCCCGTTATATTCACACTAATGATTCCGACGATTTTCCAGAGGCCGCTTGTCTTCGTCGTATGATATGAATAGTCTTAATTGTCAAGTACTGATCCACAGTTTAACGTAGTCACACGTCAGCCAGCGAGAGCAATTATCTTTCAAAAGTGTTCTCCAAATGTGATGAGTATTTTAATCTGACATTCATTTTTGATGGGTGAAAATTTGTGTGGAAAGTAATTGTTAGCCCTAGTAACTGTAATCATGCCTGGATTCTACGCTTCCGGGGAAAAATTGAAAAGTCGTAATTTTTGGATAATTCGTTTTTAGAAGAAAATTGAAATTTCAATTTTTCGGAGCAACTCAAGCTCGAGTCGAATATTTAGACCTCTTTTTAATGCTTTGCTAAAGCTTTTAATGCTCAAGGTTATCTGTCATTTTAGAACTGAAATGTTGGAAAAAATTTCGACTGTTTATTAAATCGGTAAATAAACTGCGTGAGCTTAATTAAAAATTTGATTGAGATTGACATGAAATGGCCGGTAAATACAATGAAATGTCAGTGTCCGTTTAACCAAAACATGATGAATAAATACAGCGTATGGATTTCAAAACATCAACGCTTGAAATATCGAATGTGTAAGAAATATTGAAATATAATATTGACAATTCACCGGACGCATTTACAACTCCAAATCTCTCCCCCGCAATATCAAATGGATTAAGTGCACATTGATTCACAACATTCGACAGTAAAACATTTGCAAACCCAAACCGAAACGCGTAATTTTGGAGGGAAAAAAAAAGGGCCACAACGCAACAAAGAGAACAAAAAAAAAAGCAAAACTAAATGGAATAATCGAATTTGTCTCGATGAGTCTGTCCAGCGTACCGTGACTCGTTGCGATTATGAGTAGAGGTATTTTATCCTTTGAATATTGAAAAACTTGGCAAAACCACGGGACCATCGGTATAGCGTATATACATGCCGATTGAAAATGGATTATGCTCGGTCTCTATTTGCCCGACTGGGGGGAAAAATATTTACAACCATACGAACACTAGCACTTGTGTAAATGTGAATGGTATACACACGGTTTGAATAATTCGGCAAGAGCGGAAAGTTGGAAACATTGCATTTCCGTTTCCGTTGTATTCGGGCGAGTCGTTAAATTTCCCTGGTAAATTTCATACAATTCCTTGCGCACTTGTGGGCGTTACACCCTCCCCATTACCTTTCTTTTATACGAGACTGTTGGTATTTTGGCAGAGGTCCCTGTGGGTAAAATAAAAGGACAAAATTCCATTACATTCTTCATTATCAACGCACGAATATACAATAAATTTTCCGGAAATATACGGAAATATACGGGGATAAATTATCAAACGAATTGAGAAATTCAGTTCTGGAATTTTGGAGATTATTCTGAAGAGAAACCAAAAATTGTAAAGTGGAAGAATGTTAATGTTAAAATTATTGTCGAACATTGTTGGAATATTTCGATTAAACTTCTCATTATTTGTTGACAAAGACAGAGTAATTTGCTTTGAAAAGCGAATTTACCCCAGAAATGTTACGAAAAATAATTTTTAAAATTGTTCTTTCAACATTTTTCCCCCCCGTCCAGCGAGACAAAATTTTCAAAGGTGATGCACCAGTGTCGGGCCGCATCGTTGGATGTTCCCGTCAACCTAATACGTGATAGTCCGGTGAGGATGGACGCCGCCCAACGGTATCACATTTCCACTGTGCAGAACAAAATACTGGACACAGACAGCTCGGCGGACCGGCCGGAAGTTAATCCGGTATTAAGTTCGGATCATAGTCAGATTTAACTCTGCTATTCTATTGGAGGATATTCCATATTATTGCGCTGACGTACTCTTAAAAAAATGAAAGTCCAGGGGGAGGAGGGACGGTCGGAGAGAAGTGCGATGGAATCAGCAGAGATTAATGCCGGGTAATATGAGATTTGCAGGAATCGTCGGTATTAAATATTTTATAAATTGTATCATTACGGAGATGATAATATAAATTGATATATTTCCGAGGAAGAACGGGCGAAAAAAATTCAAGTGGAATAACTGTTGGAAGTCAACCTAATTTTATCGTTTGTGGAGAATTGTTGTAGAATTGTTGATGAACATTTCCCACGTCTAGAATTAATTAGCGCCAATTTTCTCGATTTAGTTGAGCCAATCCAAACGGGAATTTTCGTCCAGCCAATTAATTTGTAATCCAAACGTACTCCGCGAAAAGCAATCGTCAATCGTCAATTGATTTATTCAATTTCTCTCTGACATTGAATAAATAAGTTGAACGATAAAAAAAAATATCACAATACCCGAGCTCTCTGGTTGGGCACTATAAGTCTTCAGAAAGATCCTCAAAGCGATTGTGCAAGATCCATCAGCTTCTAGGTGTGTAAAGCTGACACTCTCCGAGAGACATCTCTATTGACCTCACCAAAAACTGGTTTACTCCGAAAAGGTGGCCGCGACATTTCTTTATCCTCCTTGTGCTCACATACACATGTCCAGGGGACAAGAAAATTCATAAATCTCTAGTTCCCGTTTTCATAGGGGACTACTTCCCTCCCCCCGTTGTATATTTACCCTTTCATTGGCCTATCCTTTTACCCTCCACATTTCTTTTCCCTGGCTTTCCGTGATAAAAACTCGCCGACGGGGATTCCTCGCCCCTCTCCCTCTTCCTCTCTACCCACCACCCCCGCGCCATTCGCCTTCCGTCTTGACGAAAAGAAGCGAGTTTTTAAGGATACGATGGGAGGAGCAAAAAAAAAATTACCCGAAGAAATATAAAAGAAAAACAGACCTACTTTGAAACGTTTATTTGCCGTTACAAAGTCAACTGGTTTTCCATTTTCATTTGCAATGCACAATTAGGGAATGAGATGAAAACACAAAGGGATTCATTAAAGTCTGTCTGAGCCGGAAACCGTCATTTATTCATTTCCAGTGAAACGAGAGCATCCTTTTTGATGGAAACTAGTTTCTTCAATCAGATGAAATTGTGATGAGGCGAATTATCTTAAATTAGGGGCAAATGATTACATTTTTCCCCGGCGGATTTGGAAAGAATATTTCTTTTTTTTCTCTCGTCTCAATTTTATTCAATTGAACTTTCCGCTGGGGCGTCACACGGTGATATTTAAATGTCTGAATAATCAGTAATTAACGTGTTTAGATTTTTTCATAAACTTAAACGTTGAATTTAATGGAAAATATCTCCATCATGAAAATTGCTATTCACAAAGCATTTGAGTGACTCCTCAATAAGCCCACAAATTCCGGCGTTAAGCCCACCCATCAACCGTTAAATCCCCCCACTCTTCATATGTTCGTTATGCACTGGAGATGAACAAGATGAGAAACACGTCAACAACTGCGAGTCTTCTAGGGCTGAGTCGAGAAGATTAATGTAGGACGGATGGAGTAATCCTTCCAAGTGCACCGAGGAAAGAGCTGGCAAACGTGTGCGGGCTTAATTGCTCGAAATCACGAATAAGTGTATCAAAGTGCAGCGTAAACTTTAAACTCCTTTGACGATACCGTCATGGAGGGTGCTTGACGCTGGAAGCCAACAGGTGTACATGCCTTCCTTTTTTATTTATCATTTTTTTTTTTAATTTTTCAATGAATGTTTTATGCAATGCGAAGTGACTCAAATGTTGAGGAGTAGGAATTTTGTGGTAATGAGTGCTGAGCCCATTGGTAAATAACGACATTAAATAGGTAAAATATTATGAGCAAATAAAAAATGTGCTTGTTAAAAATTCAATAATTGTTTTCTCAAAATTTTAAGACTAATTTTCCACTATTGCTTAATTAAATTCAAGGGGATCAGAAGAAAAAAAAATGGGGAATTGATCAGTGCGAGGAAAATTGAATGAGCGATGCAGAGGCATCCCGTCTTACATGATGTCTTCATCACCACCACCAAGAAAAAACGAGTTCACAATTTTGTTAGACCACAGTTCATTTCGTGCCAGTAAAAACAACAAAGGAGCTCCAAAAAAAAAGAACCAGGTGAACGTTAATGGTGGAATTTCGCTGAGCGCCGAGAGCAGAGGAGAAACGGGTTTTCGGTGGGTAGACTAAGAGCCTCAGCGGCAGTGTTCAATGGGCGGACATCCGCCGAGTCGATAAATAAAAGGTGCTTCTCAATAAATTAGCCTGCGGCTGATGGGTTTTTACAGTGAAAACTGTTGAAATCCGTGGCCCCATTTTAATCACAGAATGTCTTTATGAAAAACCTATTTATTAGGTGTCCCAAAATATCAACCGATACTGGCCAAACTCCTCAGAGAAAAAAAAATAAATACTTGAACGAACAGTTGATTTGTTCGATACAAGAAAAATGAGAAGAAAAAAAATCCCAATTTCCAAGCAAATCACTCCTGAATTAAATCATAACTCTCAAGACCAGTCTCCTTGTAAAGTGAAGACACATCCTAAAGAGTACTCAACTCATATAATTAAATTATAAGTGGCATTGAATCGTTTAAATACTCCAGCAAATTTGGAGTTAACGATCCGTCTCACATTCTGAGTAAAAATAAATAGAACAGGCGAGAATTAGAGATGCAGGACGCGACCCGATTAATTGCGAGAGCTCACGTCGTCGGAGACTTCCTCAACTGTTTGTGGTGTATTTTAACAACGGCCGCGGTATAGTTTAGACTACAGATGACTGGCCCCCCTCGGGCTGATTCATTTGCAGGCCAATCCCGTCATGCACGACATTCTTGGGGTTGAAACGAGCGCCCACGTTGAAAACCAAACCGAATACCAAGCGTCTTCTCTTAATACCCGGCGGGTAAAGCTACAGAGGATGGAAATGAGTTTTGAGGTGGTTATTTTTTTGGAACTGATTATTCATGTCGGTTAGAAATTAATGATGAATTACATTTAGTGCAATTATGAATTTAGTTTAAATGTTTTCATCTTAAAAAAAGATTTTCAAGACATCTTCGACTGTTGAGCTCATTATTATCGAAATGAAACCACTCAAAAACTCCTTACAATCCCCAAAATAAATTAACAACGAAAGCGCAGAGTAATTCGAAAGAGAATAAAAAATTCGAGTTGATCGCGGTCGACAAAATCTCCCCCGGGTTCCTCCAAATAGACAAAGTTTCTATTTTCTTCCAGAAAAAAAATACCCCCAAAATCAATCTCATCACATATGGACCGGCGGACCCTTGCAAAAGAAATTGCAATAAAAAAAATAAATAAAATGAGGAGGAACTGCGCATCGTAAAAAAAAGGGGGTTATATGTACATTCCTCTAACCGGAATTCGTTTGGCTTACAGTTAGTCGGCGAGGGTGGTGTCGGCCACTAATTGCACTGGCAGGATACGCTCTGTTTACTCACGGCAAATATAAGAGGGCTGCGTCGGGCATTCATGGAGTTGGGTAGATTCACAGAGCAAGGGAGGATTCCAAAATATGTGTAAAGAGGGTCCAGTACTTACCTGAAAAATAAAAAAACGAAAGTGGTTATTTATTTTGAGTGCATAAATGGTCTGCCTTTATTTTCTATTTTCTAAGCGAACAGACAAACATGGGGCGGGGGGGAGGATAAGATCAAAGTGGGTGAGTAAACGTACGAGCGAGTGAATAACGAAGTTGTAATTTTTTAACGGAATAATCCAATGTGGTAAATTAGTCTGAATTACAGGAGGCCGAGTTCACTTGGCAATTTCATTTTATTTACAATACCTAAGAGTACCTGGAAGGCGCATAATTCTAGTTCTGGAGCCATTTGTTGAATTGTATTTTTTTAATACTGGTCAACAAGCCTCGCACTCAACTACTGAAAATTAATTTTATAGACATTCTATAAAAAAACGTCAAAAAACTAAAAGCCGATTTTTGAACTCATCCCCCCCGTCGCCAAACGGTCATTGGATTGTAATAATTCACAAAACACATTCCTCTGGAGTGAAAAAAGAATCTGCATCGAAAGAATAAACCAAATGGATCGTAATGCGACTGCCAAAGACAAATGGAATTCCAATATGATTGAAACTTTTTTTTCCCAATCCTCGTCTCAATGGATAATTGCAAGTCGATGGGGGATAAACTGGAGCATTCACCGGGCAGGTGTCTCTCTATCCAATCCCCATCAGCCCCTATTTCTCCATTTCCACCATTATTAAATCATATTCCATTGTGAAAATAGAAAAAAAAAAATGAAGGAAAGAATACGGATAATAATCCTCGGGAGAAATCCAACGGGTAATGGAGAGAGAGAAAAGTGAGCCCAGAGGAGATAAGATGATGTAGGTATTAAGTTATCGGCTCAATTGACTTTCTTTCATTCTTTTCCACGATATTACGTAAGAAGAAGCATGATTGGAAAAATGAACATTTGAATCCTTCACAGAGATTTGTCCGAAGGGGCTAATATAGATTTTTTTTTTCTCTCCACTGGAGATTTTTTTTTATTGACTCGGTTGAATGTTCAATCGGGGGATCGAACGCTCGATTTTGCCCCAGCCGGTGCTGCAGAGCAAATGAAAATTCCTGGTCTGGTAATAAATGTGTTGTAAAAAGAATTCAATGGAATTGAGGTTGAAATTTTTAAGCCAATTCAGCCCTCGATCCCCTCCCAAAAGGCCCTTCTGAATCCCAAATTATTGAGGAATTGTTTATCAACTGAATTTAATACTCCATTGCAGCAGAGAATGAAAGAGTCTATAGCTATCTATCAAAGAATTCTCACTCCCTTCTAGCCATGAAAGCAGAGGCATCGAGCACACGTCACGTGCCATACCCTCGTTAATTGGACCCCTAATTATCCCGGAGTTGGACAGATGGATTTTACCGTCGTCACATGATCTTCCCGGTATTTCCGTAAACCACTGGATACGATGAATCCCGGGATATATGAGAACAGATACACGTGAAACTAAACAAACGGCCACTGAGTCCCTCTGACAAAAGAAACAAACTCAATCCGGAAATGGGGAATGAGTATTAGAATTCTGGATGTGCGTCACGATGTCGAGTGAAGACACACGAGAAAATCAGTTAGCGGCTTGACAACGTTGGCAAACTTTGCCGTTGCCTGATTGAGGTCTTGTTCGAGTCACCTTGACTGCCGATGAATTTTTATTATCCACTTTTACCCTCTTCTAACTAATATTAACATATCAGGGGAAGCTTTGAGGACATAAGTTGGACGAATATTTCAAACGTGACTCTATTTGTTAATTCAGAATTGTTTAAGATGTCAATTCTTGAAATGGAATTAAAATTTATCTCCAACATTACATCAAACCTATCCTGATTCTCAAAGTGAAAAAAAAAAAATTAATGCCGTTGAATTAAAAATAATCTGCATAATTTTAATCATTCCCGTCACATTTCAGATAAAGATCCTGCCTAATAATTAAAATTCGACTGAAATCAGGTACTCCCTCGGCCTCCATTCCCCGTCCCCCCCCCCCCGTCCCCCTCTTCCCCATCAAAGTGTGTTAACCTGTGCGCAGATAAGATCAATGAAATAAAAGTTGACGATTTAGTGGTTTACTCACTCTACCCCTTGTGTGATTCTCCTGTCACTTAAAGTGTAAATTACGAGAGACACGTTGATGCGATAAAATCCCAGGATTTTATTGTACAAACGTACCATTGAATGCACTGTAGCATTGAAGGTAGTAACCAAGTTGAAATGCTAGTTGTACACGTGAATCGACTGTTACCAGTGAATGACAAGAAATCGTACACCAGTGAGTATCATGCCTAGATACGTTGGTAGATGTTGAGATCCAATGTGCATAAGTACTATAGTCTGCTGCCAGCCCGAGCCGTGGGTATAATATCCAGCAAGTGGATCTGCCTCGTGTCACCATAAATACTCGGGTGAAAGGATTTGTACAATTTACCATTACCATAATGTGAAAATGGTGGTGTATACCCGTAAAAATGACACATCTGAATGAAATGAAACACTTTATCTGATAGTTTATTTTCCCCCCTTCATTCTGAGAGCACTTGCCACCTAAATGATACGCATCATCTGCTGGTTGGAGTCCAGTGGAAGATAATTTGCAGTCACATAATTTCGGACAAAAAAAATTTACATCAATTGCCCCCCAATCAACTGCAGACACTGAGCACTTGTAGAATATCAAAAACGATAATTGAGCCATTAGCCGATGATTTCATCAACCGAGACAATCAACACCCGCATCAATACTCTCGGACCAATCTCCAGCGGCCATAACTCAATCGCCTCCGCCGTTCTCACCAACAAATAATCATCTATATAATTCTATGCAAATGAGCTAGCACCAGTCATGACAGACGGTCGTGATACACCGTTGACAAGGTGAATTCCCGTATAGCCCGAAAGCGTACGAAAACTCGGCGATCCGGAGGGAGGGGGGGGGGGGGGAGGGGGGGGGGGGGGGGGGGGGGGGGGGGGGGGGGGGGGGGGGGGGGGGGGGGGGGGGGGGGGGGGAGAGATAGAGAAAGAGAGACAGATCTCAACCGCACGGACAGCAATAGCGACTGAGTAAGAAACGAGTAGAGAAAAGGAAGAGTCTCCACACACAGTCAAAATGGGATTGTGAACTGGCGATAATTTACGACGGAGCTTTACTCTGCCCATTCTATCTTGGAGAGACTCGGCTGTTTCTCTTTGGATTGCCGACAACCGCAAATAAACTCGACTGACACATCCGTCGTTGCTGGGTGGTAAATAAGACATCAAACAATTCCAGGTTTCGACTGTGCAAATTCTGGGCTTGTGTGGAGTTGAGTGGTACATGTGAGTGCTACGTTGGAGAATGGAAAATGGGTTGGTTGTCTAGGGTAGGGCCATGGATGAGTGCCTATCGTTAGAACGGTACACTGGTCTCGTTCAAGGAGCCAGCGTTGGCCAACGAACGTGGAAAGGGAGGAGAAAGGATCACAGCGGAATGCCAGGCAAGTCAAAGTCCTTGAGTGAGTGTTCCCCAAATCGATCCCAAGGAAACAACAAGTTCATTAGGTACTGCGAGATTGGAGATGACATAAACGTCCATTGGGCTCTTTCATGAATATGGAGTGATTCGGGGTGGGAGTGGTGTATAGCTTGATCGGACTCGTAGAAAATTTGGTTGGAAATTTTGGAGGCAAAAGAAATTTGAAAATCCACTAGCTTTATTTCCACTCCTCATTAGACCCAGTCAGATCAATTATCATCAGTAACAATGGAATTGCGAATGAAAAAGAGGTCTCACCGCGAGCAGATAGTACAGAGAGAAAACAAGAATATCGAATTTCTACAGTCTACCTGATTTCCCGAGCTGTCCGTTCCGTTGACACGTTGAGAGTCTCCAAGGAGCCATTCCTTTTTCCAAGCTAATCCCACTACGATCCATTCTTTTTACTTCTGCACTTGGAGTTGTGCACACCAGCATAACCCAGGCCATCTGGCAATGGCTGAGGAACAGAGACCCTTGACAATTTAAATTCTCTTCCACCTAGAATATCTGCTGGCGATCAACTAGAGAGAAGGATATCACAGAAAATCCTGGTAGACCGAGTATTTTCATTAAATATCTGGATTATGAAGCTGTGATGATTAGGCTGAGCTGTTAATTAATCTGATCATTGTGGAGGCATTATTCAGCTTGGTAAGGAGATTATTTCTGACCAATATATCGGCAAAGTCGAGATGTCGTTGGTTTATTAAAAGATCACGCCCTAATCTCATCATTCAGAGCGGTTTATTTTTGTTGAACGAGTGTATACATCCGGCCGCGCCAAACTATTCATCCGGAGATCTGGTGTTGCAGAAGAGAACAGCCATCCTCTGGTAGTGAATTATCGAGGTGAAATCAAATTACTCAAGTAATTTCATTGTATAGATTGAAAAATTGGATTTGTTATTGAAAAGTATCGTAAGTTCAGTCAATGAACGATCGGATTATGAGGAGCTGAAGCTGTCTCTGAATTATCAATACCCCAGTGGTAGAGGATAATCTCTGCAGCTGGTGTTCGATCGGGTGAAAAGTTTAAGTAAAGGAGGCGAGGCCGTTGACCATCATCCTAGTGTCACAAAGCTTCCAGGGCTTATCGTGCAAATTCGTGAGGTCCATTCTAAACGCAACACAAACTTGGTTATGGAGAAATTGGCTCTTTAACCCAGCCCCAGGGCAAACCGCCTCTTGTTCAGAGATTTTCTATTAGCACAGGATTTAATCGCCAAGTCAATCGTTATGAGAACATTAAATGCGTATGAGCTATCGCAATAACTGGTATTTAGGTTTGTAAATTAATTGTTCATTATCCCGAAGATGCGAGTAATGCTCTCGATGAAACAATGGATCAATTAACAAGAGTAGAAAAATTCCACTGAAATGAAAGTCGATCCCATCATACATGGGAATAAATTGTAAAACAAAATCCTTGAAACCAAGTTATGGATTAATGTTTCATTGTATGAATCTGTTTTTCATGAGGACGATTTGCGGGGAAGATTCGTGAGAAAAATAAATGTAACAGCTGGTCTCCGATAAAATGATTACTTCCAAAATTTTGGAACAAAAGCTGAATATTTGGTAATCCAATTATCCACTTGAGAAAAATTATCTGTTGTAGAAAAAAGAAAAAAATCACTTGAAAAATTCGCGCATTCACTTGAATTTATATTTTTTGTTTCTCAAAAGTTACTTCCCCGAGCTATTTCCCAAGTGATTCTGTCTACCTCTGAAAGATATCCTCCAACACCTCAAGACCATTTTCGCGAGAATTCTCACTGAGAAGAGCTTCACAAAAGGTGAAAAGAATTTTCACCAAAAGATTGCTTAAAATTTTCAGATATTCTCATCTAGGCCTAATGTTTCTCCCTTTCAACGCTTTTTTTTTCCCCCAAAATATTCTGCCAAGAAAGCTTGAAAAATAGTTTCTTCGTAGCGTCACAAGTCCTACATAAGTATAATAAGAATCCATGCGGGATGAAATCGAAAAGCCGAATGTCGCGCGGGTGGACTTTTCCCCTTCGCCAAAGTACAAATGAGTTTCTTCGTCCAGTCTCTTGTAACTCCCATTATCCGGCGCTCGGTATCCGTAGTTATGTGTACCACAGCTAGTCAAGAGCGCGCACGAGTGAGCCCCCATCGTCGTATTTTCGATGGTGCTCTCCAGCTGGGCGTGCGCGAACACCAGTAGAAAATAGATTGGCCGGGGTGAAAACGATCGTTATGCTTGGGCGTCACGCGTTCACTTTTTGCCTGACGGGCTCTTCTCCGCACTGCACGAAGGCATCAACAACACCAAGCATTTAGCCGTCTCACTCCCTCGATACGAAAGCCCGATGTTATCGTGACGAAAAGCCGGTGGATACCGTTATACGGATCATTATTTATTTATCGGGGGGGGGGATTTTTTTTTTCGGTTGTTTTTTTTAACCGAAATCGAGGAGTAATTCGTCTTGCCCTGGATTATTATATCAGAAACCACGACAATTTGCGATACGCAGCAATTCCAAGAAAACTTATCGACATATGATTCGTTGAAAAATAGATAATGAATAATAAAAATCTGTTCTTAATCGTCAGCAACAATGGTTCACGTAAACTATTTATTAATGAAGACCCAATCGCCGTCAATCGATTCGTGCAGCCAACTCACTCCTATTGAGCGAAATTTCTCAATTTAAAATCGATGGCTAGCCGGCAACATGTCGGTAATTCGAGTAAATCAACGTTTGATTAAAGTCCACATCAATCCACTTCTCAATTTAAATGATTCGTCGGGTAGTTTAGACTCGTGAAGTAGAGGCAAGAGGGTAAAGAGTGTTGGAGCGTAACTGTGGTACGGAAATGAGTTAGCACAGAGAATTTATTCGCTCGAGTCAATCAATAGGTGGAGAGTCGATAGGTTTTTGGCCAATCGAGTGGGGGAATCGATATTAGTGATTGAGATTAATCAATTCGATTAAACGACGGGAATGGATAACGAGGGCAAATCAAGGTATCCACGGATAGAATGAAATTCGTACCAACTTGATATTTCACGTTGAATCTATCTCAATTTTAGTTTATATTTGACGGCGATTGGTGACAAAAATATTCCCTAACAATTTGAGGTAGCTCAATTAACATCTTCGATATCGACAAATAGATCAGAATAATCTCGACAGTTGATCCGCGTATTTAGTTATTTTCAGGAGTTCAGTGCTTCAATATTTGACCATATTTCATCATTCCAAGAGACATTATCTACTGGTTATTTTCAGCGACAAGCTCACCCTGTGTGTTACCAATAAATTATTAACTTCCGTTGCTGAAAATAAATTGAGATAGTACACCTGAATAACCTGAGAGCATATGAACAAAACAAAAACAAGTAAATCAAACTGTATGATTGCCCTGAACTCTCAACTGGGTCACCAATTCCGCTGTATCCACCCGAGAGAGTGCCAGCTAAGGTAAATGAGAAAATACACCCCGAAGCACTTTTTTCTCGTAATAAGAAACTTATTTTTTTTCTTTTTTCAAATGATAAAAAAAGGTCGCAATATCTTGATTTCGTCGTTCCAACGGCAAACTTTTAATAAAGTTGCCGTCTTCACGCTCCCATCCCTTCATTCCCACGTTAGTTACACGTATAACCAGCGAAGAGAAAATCCTTTCCAGATTTTTTTAGTCGGAGCAAACAGATTTTCCTCCCCGGATTATTGTCCCCTTACCCTTGACTTCATTATTTTTTTTCCCCCTCAATTCTCATTTCAGGATGAACGCCGAAAGACAGTTGAGGATTCGGGGAGAAGAAGACCTCCAACTCCTTCACTCCGCACTTCTGGAGCCATTCGTGGATCGACCTTATTTAATTCGCAGACGAGAGTTCTTTCCATGAAAGTAGTTTAAAAAACCAATTAAATTGTATTAAACCCCCGACACACGGATCGCAAACACCAACAGACCAAGATCTCCCCATCTCCAGATGACTAAAATAATTGTGTCACAGGGGGAGCCCAGAGTTTTTTAAAAACTTGTGAACCAGTGGATGTCTGGCTCGACGAGCTGTGGCAGCCAATGAATTAGATTTCTCAGATTATGCTCCTCCTCAACTTGATACCTCATCTCATCACTCGTAATTCCCAAGAAATACCAAACGCGGGTGACAACTCAGATCCAGAAGACCTCCAACTCCTTCAATCCACAGTTTTGGAGGTATTCATGTGTCAACTGTGCTGCACTCATCGCCTCGGCATAAAACTAGTCTAAGAAACCAATTAGATTGTATTAAACTCTCGACACTTGGATTACAATCACCAACACACCACCGCCAGATGGCTAAAATAATCCTACGTCATGGATACCTCGAAGCCAGTGGGGTATTAACCTGTACATGCATTAACACGTACATGAGTTAACCCTCACCGAGGGGTTCCCCCACTCGAGTCTCGACACCCAGAGGCTCTTAAAGACTTGTGAACCAGTGTACACCTGCCTCGGTGAACTCTGGGATATAATTTGTAATTTAATTAAATCCAGTTATTTACCGACGGCTCCCAAGTTTTCTCTTTTCGTCCCGAGAGCCAGAGCGAGAGAGAGCCAACAGGAGAGTGTGGGAGAGGGGAAAAACCCCGGAATGGAGCAAGTGCTCCAGGAGTAATACCCGCCGATACCTAGAGGATGGGAATAAGGTAAGGGAAAAAGGAGAGAAAAGAGGTAAAAGTTCCCTTTTCACAGTCCGATTGCTGGGTAGCAAGTTACCATCCTAGGTGAAATAGTTTTATGATCACTGGTAAACAGTCTGGAAAACGAAGTAATCTGCGATTCCTCAAACTCTTCGCTCAGTTTGTGTTTTAATTCACAATTTCAGTCTCTATCTCTGTTGGAGTCTACTTTTGGCCTGAGTATTCATCCATACTATTCTCTCTTCTCGGCCACTTGTTCGACAGTTTATTTTCTAATTTCCAGTTATTCTCACGCAAATGGAGAAATTCACCCTCGATGAACCATCAAAAAACTTTTATTTGTTTCCAATCGATTTGTTCGGAAATGATTTTGATTTCCCCATGGGAAATTGTGAATAGATAATAAGATGTTTATTCTTCGTGCCACTGGGTGAGCCCATTGAAAGTCACTCCAATGAATTTAATTAAAGATAATTTATTATTTTTGTTGTGGTGGTTGGTTGGGCTAATTATCAGAAATGTTTAGGACTGAAATGACAAAAAGTAGAGGTAGACGGAGAAGTCTGAATGTGTACGGAAATTGTGGGCGGTGGCCCCTGGGGGCACTTTAATTAATGCCAACTTCACGGCTCCTTAAAACCTGAATTTATTTCGTCGCAAGTTTCAGGGGAGATTGTTAATTATCCACGTTGCAGTTCAATTTGTTGTAACGCGAGGTAGTTTATCGCACCTTTAGGCATCTCCAAGAGACTTTGGTTTGGGAATTATAAATGGAGAGGATAAAAATTCAAGTGAACTTGTTGGACTATCCAGCCCAACACGTCAATATTATCCCTGCCTCACTGTTCCCATAAATTCTATAACTGATATAATCTTTTAAAGTACAAATAATTTTTAAAATTCAATAAACACCAGCAGAACCCGAGACATATACACAATCGTTTATCCTCGATGACATGCTCAACAGAGAGACTGCCCTCTAATATTTAGCGAAGCGAGATAAAATCCAGCTAGTGGTCTACGGTCTAGAGGTTGAAATCAATGTCCGTAAACCGGACGCGATTGTCTGACTCTCCGGAAGTTTGTAGAAGGTCCTTCACGGAGGCATGCATGCATAATTTTCATTGGCAAAAGGTGTCTGTGGTGGTGAAGCCCAACAATCCAGTACAAAGACTGTGTATAGCCGATGAAAGAGGGTGATGAAGTGAGATCAAAATGATACCAGTGTGAGAGCCATCATCAACGCCAAACCATCACCTGCCTCCACTCTCCTCCGCCCCCCTGAAACCGCCTGGGTTGCTGGAGTACAGGGTATAGAGGTACTGCCTAACATCGTGGCTTTAGCCCACCAAGCCCCGAAAAGCCTATATGGTGTTAGAAGCTAATCACTTTGTTGCTTACAACACCTCACCCGTAGCTTGATGACGCTGGGTGCAGACAAAGGAGGCTTTCTCTGTGGTTAGGCCCAAAATGAGCACTTCCCAGTGGCAACTTCTCTTGTTAGAAAACAATTAAGAAATTCCAGGCACTACAATTGCCATCTCCATGTTATTTAAAATTGCGACGAGAAAAAATGGGGTTAAGTAGCGAGAACACGAAGAACATAGTGTCAAACTAACTCCATAATTTACAATTATTGTTCATCATTAATTCAGCCATCCTCTCTAAATATGAATATCTATAATGCTTGAAAAATCGTTAAAAACCCCAAGTGTTTTGTTTTCATTTAAAAATTCAGGACTAATTTACTACCATAAAAGTAAACATGTGAAATATGATGCAAGTGAGGAGGTGTTGAATGATAAGAAAATCATTCTTCCCCGCCCCCCCACTGGGTGTCGTTTTACCCAGCAATGTTGTTCATCCTAATTCGCGACTTCCGGTCGCTCGAGGGGTGGTAAACCGCCGGTAACTCGATCGACGGAAACATTAATATTCCAAGTGACAAGGATGTTAGACAAACCCTTCGCGTACAACTAGTTTCCAACGTACGTACACTGAAGTATATCGACGGCTTACAGAGGGCTTCGGTGGTGCGCGCGAACGCCATTCTGTGTTACCCTGGCCCATACCAACAGCACCGGTTGTACACCGAATCGGATTTGATGGGGCCGTGCGGTCGTGTTACGCCTGGTACAGGTCGTTAAAAGGGGGAGGATGCCGGTGAGCGACCGAGGTCTCGACCATTACAAAGCATTAACCGGCCCTGTCGACTATTACCCCCATGGGCCACTGTTATAATACTGTTTTTTTTTTCTCTTGTCTCCCTCCTTGCATTTTGCCACTGCAACCCTCATCCAACGTCAAACCTCTTGCCCTCGTTATTTTTTATCAAATAAAAAGAACAAAGATTAGAGTGTTTTGTAAGCTCCAGATGGCAATGTTTTTTTTTTTGCAGAATTCTTAAGCTCTCAAATTGAAACCTCCGGAAGTCTGAGACAAATGATTTTTCCACAAAATTCTTTCTCCTTGATATTCTCCAGGAGAGCATAATCTCGATAAATGACATCTCCAAATGACACGAGCATTTGAAATAACGGTAAATTCGTTTGATATTGGTAGACATTCTGAAATAGTCAAGAATGGATACAACATCCGCAACGTGAAAACGCCATTGCATTTATGTGGCCATTCAAATAATAGCGACTCGTACTACAACACTCGACATGGCAGTCCTATCAGTGCCCCCCCCCCTCAACAACCCCTGATATCCACACTCGGCTTCAATCTCAAGCCTTACCTCAACCAATTTCCCATCATCCACAATTGAGCGATGAGATAATGTTTATGCACGCATCGCACGACATATTAAGCTTATCTCCTCAGTTGACTTCTCGCGACGGCGTACTAGAGATACTTCAGTGTGTTCATTGTGGCCCACGGCGATTGACGCCTCACAACACCATGTGCCCCTATCAATTTATATCGAGAATAGGAAACAGGGAAGCATGGAGGTTAATAGTCCCGGGCTGTTGAGATTTTTCGCACCGAGTGACACTCGCTTTTTCCCCCCTTTTTTTTTTCGCCGTTTCTTCTCAGCCGTCGACTCTCTTTTCTGGGGCTATCGCTACTTTAGATAAAAGCCGATTCAATTTCCTACAAGTCGGAGAGCATCTCCCCCTACGGAGACAGTCGTCGAGGAAAATATGTTGGACGAGTTTGTGAAATGTTCAGTATTAGATATTTTCTACTAATACTTGACCGCTATGAATTGCCGACGAGTATCCAATAGTTAATGAAAAACAGGATAGCTTCCCCTCCCAGAATAAAGCAAATATAAACCCCCATAAATTAAAATATCCTAAAAGCAGCCGAGCCAACCCGAACTGTCAACGTGAAAATGTAAATAACCCAACATTACCGTCTAAATGTTTCCACATAACTAAGAGGTCTTCGTCAATCTCAATAATTGCTCCCACTGATGTATAAATGAATCTCCATGTAATACATGTCAGCGTATCCATTATGATTCCCAGTATATGCATAATCTATCTAAAAACTGTTCGATCTCACTCCACAAACTCGCCGAATCCGCGAATAATGCACTAGTGCCTCGCTCTAGAGTGCCGGATTAACCGAGGCAACACGAAGACATCCATTACCCGCAATTCCGCCCCCCTCCCTCTCTCTCTCTCGGCCGCCATCCCCTCTAATTTCATTACCAACAAAAATAATTTTCCTTTAATGGGCTGGAGAATATCTCCGGAGTTACAAATCCCGCTTTAAACCCGGCAACATTATATACTCATTACATATTTTTCTCCCCCTCTACAATTTTCTTTTTCTCTCCAACGTCCCGTAAAATGTCTGACTTTCCCTTAACACTCGGGCGCTCTCTTACTCCAAGGCCCCTCTCTCCATCTCACCAGCACAATACACCGCCTGGCGCGTTTACATGCCGAGTACAAAGTGTTATTTTTCGTCTCTCTTTTTTTTTTTTATTAAAGAAATGAGGGGATATTTTTTCCAAGGTGATGCTAACTGGCGGTTAACCGAAGGAATATATATCCAAGAATATCCACTCCGGAACAGCGTTTCCGGCTTTCATATAGCTTCTGTGATAACATCACTATCGTAAAGTGTTTCATAATGAAAGCCTTGGTCGTCATATTATGTCGCTCTCATTCTCATCCTTATTTCGAGGATATTCTATTCCTATTTGCGTTCTCTTTTTCTTCTTCATTTTCAGATTTCTCACGGATTAGCGACCGGATTCGCGCGAAAAAATATTTTTCAGTTGAACTACTGATTATTCACTCGTAAATTTTGATTATGAGAGTCAATAAAAAATAATTCCACCTGAACAACTTGTTTTCAATTCTTCAATAGTTTTGACTGGAGTTTAAATGGAAACGTAACAAACGTCAACGACGCACGTCGTCAAGGTCAAATACCCCGAGGTATTTATGAAAAAGACATGAGTTTTTTTTTTTTTGACACCTCCAATTAATCTGTCAACTACGATTATGAAATTGAGTCATCGCGGCAAGTGTACGACAATAAAATGTAAGAAATAGATTCGAGTCACCGACAGCTACAATCTGAGAAACAAGTAATAAAAGATGATACCACGCGATAAATTGTGACGAGCATAGTTGTTATGTCTATCTGCGGCCCCTTCTTAATACAGTAAGAGAGTGACTAGGCGCGTGCGCTATAGATAGGTCTCTCAACGGGTTTTCGGACCTTTTTTTTTCCCTCCTCTTGGACCTGTAGTAGACGGCGTAGAACATACCACACGTTGTTTGCAAAGTTTTCAAAAAGTTAGTACGCGGGGGGAGGAAAAAAAAATGGACGAGTGGAAAGGGGCGAACATTCGACAAATAGTAAAAAGTATCGTGACAAAAGAGATTTTTTGAGATTTAAGCAAAATTCAAATGGAGTTTTATTTTTCTTCCTTCGGAGAGTTTTTTCTCTCCTCTGTGTTTATGAACGAAACGGAAAGCCTGTGATGCTGTGTTGAGAAATGGAAATTTATCTTGGCAGAGATTCTTGATCAGAGGACGCTTGATGCACTTTCTTTGTTGACCAAAGCCCGAGTTTCTGGTTATTCTTAGAGTTCACTGATCCCTCTGATGATCAAGCCCATCAAGCCTGAATGAATTCTAGATTTTTTGGGGAGGTTTTTACATGAACTACATGTCATTTGAAGAAGACGTTCATGGAATTTTCAATTGAAATTAGCGAGTGCATCTCCTTTAGATCATTCGAAGTAATCCTCGTCGAACGTAATGATTGCCAATTGAATAATTCCAGCTGAATTATAGCTTTCATCGGAGAAATAAATCAGGGTAATTATCAAGTTGCACTTGTAGAGAGAAGCAACAGCTAAATATAAGAAATACTAATGAGGGGAAAAATCCCGGACGGCAACAGCAATTCTCTATTAAGCAAAATGGAACACTGTCTCGACGGAGATTCTTGATCAGCGACTCCTTAATGCATCTCCTTTGTTGACCAGAGGAGAATTTCAGAATATACTTTGACTCTACCGAGCTCTCCTGATTGTGCTCATTAAACTAGAATGAACCGTTGTCTCGTTTCAATCCCGCCTCTACCCAAGAAGACCAATAATCCTTTTCACGACAACAATTTCTAATTTATATTCAATCCCATTATCTTCATTGATAATTCGCATGGGGAGAGACTCCCACCGAGCTAATTTTTAATCTTGAACTCAATCTGTGACAAAATGGATTCGAAGATCAATATTTCGGACAGCAGGATTAATCAAAAATCATTGGACCATACACGAGCTACACTGGGAGGAAAAAATATTTTCGAGAGAGTAGATTTCCTTGGTACGCGAAATTAATTTCTTATGCAAGAATTTAAAAATTCCCTGGGCTCGAGAAAGTCCCATTCGGTTGAGATATCTCCTCTCACTCCACGAAATGACATTATTTATCAGGGCCTTCCACGATTTTAAGAATTGACAGGGGATTATTTTGGGTATCGAGTGAATGAACTTTGGCAGAAGTACTTTTTTCATTCAGTGTATCTCCAAGATTCTCTCCATTAATTTGAGGTAGACTGGAAAACTACGTTGAAGGGTAGCTGGGATCGATACTACCATCGTCTAAATCATTTGAAAACTAAAACTTGAAAATAACCCGAGCTGAAATAGACTTAAGCTTCATTAGAGATGCACCCTTGCCAAGTCCATCATTGATTTTTCCCTCATATTTATATCTCTGTCCTTTGATTTAACCGTGTGATCATACTAAAGTGTTTGATGTCAACAATTCTCAGCTGCACTGTAATATCCTGCCGTGGCTGTCATGTATAGAGATCATCGGATTAGAATGTAAACCCAGAACGTAAATTCAATTAGCAGACGCTGAATCGCGACTACTGCAGCAGAATTAATATCCGCTTGTTAGGAAATGGTGGTTATTATTTCTTTAAAGAAAAAAAGGGAATGCCCTCGAAGTTATGAACAGGTTAGCCTCATCAGTTGTGCCAGTTTAACGCGGGAAATTTAAATCCACCTGAGATATATCCGGAATTTCATGGAACATTCAGTTTGTCGAGGAGGAAATCAATAGCTCGGAAAGAAAAATACTTTTCGATGGGAAATGTACTTCCGGTGGGCCCTCATACCATTCGGAGACTATCGGTGAAACTATTGGGTTTGCAATGGTGGTACGATAAGAGAGGCCATACGTTAGAAAGCCGCAAAAGAGCAGCTCCATTGCATTCATCACCAAGGAAAACTACTGATATGGGTATGTCTTGCGCGGATAATCGGGATTCCGTTGAGGGTTAATGGCGGATCATTTCAATGACGAAATGCTGAGAATTAGGAAATATTTTCCTCTGATCGGAAGTGATTAATGTCGTCGCGAGAAATTCCACCTCGAATAGGCCATTATCAATGCTCGAATTAATTCAATTTAATTAATTTGCCCATTAAATCTACAGTTAAAATACTTTACACTCAAAATTTCTATTTTTTTAGATTGAAAAACGGAAATGATTGAAGAAAGAATTGAATGATTTACTTATTTTTAATTTTTTATGGCTACTAGGGAAAAAAATTACGATAATTGTTTATATTTCTGTAGATACGTTGGAATATCCTCCCAAAAGCCATAAAACTTGAAAGAAAAATTGCGGAAGAGGGGACGTTTAAGATAAATATTCTCATCTTCCATTGATTAAGCCGAGTTACTACGGGACTAATTCAGGGAACATGAGCCGCTGAGGCTACATCTGCTGAATCTTCCCAGTGTATACTACGATTGCACATGAACGTCGAGGTATAGGAACATCCTCAATCCAGCCAGCACAAACACATTGAAAAGAGGAGCACCGTCTCCGGGTGTTTGCGCGTACGCACAGGAGAGTGCCCGTACACCGCATACACACGGAGTATAGAGAGGGCCAGACCGACCATTCCACATTCCATTCGGGCGTCCCTCGGCACGTAATGAAGTCAGTCCCGGGCGTTCTAAGCCCTCTGGTAATATCGTAGCGGCAGGGCCGTCGAGATAATATTGGTGATGTATGCTAACAGACTTTCAGTTTCCACCATCCACACCCCGCCGCGCCCAATCTTTTTCGGAAGAGTCGCTTTCAACCCTCTCCGTATATCTACCCACAAATGATTTGGGGGAGAATATTCGGGAATTGGATGAATTACATGAGGCGAATTGAAAAGTATTCGCCCAAGAGGGAACATATTTTTTTGCGAGTGGCTTTAACTGGTGAAATGTTTTCAGGAAATCTGGCGAAAAAAATCGCTCGTCGAGGGATTGGGAATTCAGCGCCTGGGGGTTGATCAACCGAGTGGAACTACGCCTGGTGGGGTGGGCTAGAGCGACAGGTCGATCATGCGTGGGCTTAACGTGCATTGCTTTGAAGGTTGTACGGAAGATTTTTAAATGCAGAGCAAGAAATCCTCAAACAGTCGCGACACTTTATTCCAGTGGAATTTTGTTAAAGAAATCTTACGGAATTGTCCCGCTTTTTTTTAAGAAACGGCATGAATTTTCATTGGACAGATTCGATTATTGATAAATTCAAGACATTTTTGGAATTATTTCAATCTTGGGAGTTTATATTTTCGGTCTAAAACCTCAGAATGTCCGATGAAATTGAGAAATTAAAAAAATCCGTGTGAGTTATTGACGATAATTGATCAATCTTACGGAACCCTCCCACCATTTTATAAGAATTAAATTTAAAATCCCCTCGCTTTGGATTTACATGACAAAAAGTGTGCATGTGAAATTTACTGTAAATGTATTATTGATAATATTTATAATTTCGTTCTAACAGCAGGATATTTAATTACGGCGATAATTTAAAAACTCGCGAATTCGTTGTTGACATTCTCCCAAATCATTTCCCCAGCGGTCAAGAGAATGAACCACTTTCAGTAATAAAACGTAAAAAAGCCTTGTTTCCTCACTGAACATAAAAATTAATTGCCCACCATTTGTGCAGCAAAAAAAAACAAATACAAAAATTCCAAACATGTGTAATCGCTCTACATTACTTGCCAAACACGAATGTTTTAAGAATAAAATTAAAACCGCCTCCGTTTAATTACGCAAAAAAAATGGGTGGCCTTCAGCCATTGATAAATTCTTATTCCAACGTAAAATATGACAACACCGAATTCTAAGAAATGTCCCGAGCCTCAATAGCTAATATTTACGTTTGATTCTAAAAATAGGGTACGCCAGGATTCCCATTAAATCTGGGGTATTTAAAAGTTCCCCTGTCCATTGATAAAATTTCTTTAAAAATCTTTCAGAGCTCTGAAATAATTCCATTGTCCGTAAAACAGCTCAGCTGTCAGGGGGCTGAACCCCACATTAGAATAAAATATAAAAAGACCTCATTTCTTCGCTGAACATCAAAATTACCTCCTCACCACTTGCCCGGTAGAAAAAAAAAGCGAAAATAAATTTAGAAAAACCTCAAACCTTTGTGATGCCGCAAATGTGAGTGTCCGCAGCAAGGTTGTTCGAAGTAAGCGTGTCCAGGATGAGACCCCGCCGTCCTGACCGCTCCAATAGGGCCCAGTATCTGAGCCAGAACAGCTGCCAGTACAGCTGCTCTCACAAACACCATAGCACAACCCCCAAACCCCACTCCCTCCATCACGAAAAATCGTCTCTCCACCAAACAAAAAAAAAAGCCCCAAAAAAAAATCAACTCACGTACGGCCAATTTTTTTTTTCACTTCCCGTATTACTCCCTTAACCACCCCAGAATGCTCATTCTCCCCGGAATCGAGAGACCATGCCCACCGTGACCTTGACTCTGCACGTCCTCGTGGTCAGAAAACTCGGCCCTTGCAAGCGAAACGTGCATCCAACCGGTCCAACAGAAGTGCGTCGGCTCGAAATGCCCTCTCTCTTTTCCCCTCCCCCTAGAGTCACTGTATCCTTCACTCGAAAGCCGCGTGTTCTCTCCCCCCCTTGCCCTCACCAGCGTATTCCTAACTCTGCCCCCCCTTTTGCGGACAAAGGAATTCCACTGCACACACGATCCGGCCTCCTCCCCCGCGCCCCACCGAACACTGAGCAATAGAAAATAAATAGTTCCTCAGGTAGAGAGTGAAAAAGGCCGAATGCACAATGACCAAAGACTCGCGACAATTCTCATTCGCGAGTTGAATGGTAAAAATTCTTGGAAAATTCACGAATTGTTGGACTGTTTCTATCGATGTATCAGCACAAATTCCTTGTATTCACTTTCACGAAATAATAACACAAGTACACAACGCACAAATCAATAGAGAAACTAAAACACGAGTTGTTGTTTTTGATAATCGTCACATTGGTCCCTACTCAAGGCGTCTATTAACAACGAGAGACGCTAGATTTTCAGATTTGATGCCATTTTATTCGGAGTAAATACTGGCGTCGTTCAGTTATTGCGTGGCATTGTTTGTTTTTTTTTCTTTGCTTTGGTTAATCGCCGGGGAGACAATGGGGAAGGATACTCCGAAAATGTTAAAGTGAGAGTTAATTGAATTCACTGGACACTCACGAGTTTTGAGACGTTATTTACTCGAGTGTGAACACAACAGAACAGAACCGAGCGGAAATATAAACCTCCCTTGTCAGAGGTCGCGGCGCAACTGTTACCCAGGAGCGTTGCCGCGTTGGGTATAGCGCTCGGGGGCGCTCGGCCCCACTCGGCAACTCTCGCCCGATAGGTCTTTCCCCTTTTCGCTCCCTCCACGCGACCACTCGAGCCGATGGGAATAGCGTTCGGTGTACGGGGTAAACGTAGAGGACTGTCCAATCCGCACTCTCTACCGGCTTTTGCCTCCCAGTACCACCCGCGAATCACCTTCACTTCGGTCTTTGTTCTTGCTCTTGTTGCTCGCACGCTGGATTTAGCATAAGGTGAGAGGCACACCTGTCGTGTGGAGAATGAGGGAAAAAAAATATTTACTTGTGACAAGGTGAAATATACCGGGGGATGCCAGGTCGAGTGCATCATCTCGGAAACATCACGAGTGACCTACTTCCATTCTGGTCAGACTTTTATCGATAAGTTTTTTTAAGAAGGATACAGGTGGTGAATATTTTATAATGCGAGCGGGAAAATTTAAAAAAAACTGCCGGTAGCGATTTTTTTAAAAGAATCGGGAATTTCGCGACTTTAAGATGAAAATTTAATTTAATTAATTATTTTTAAATTTTCATTTAAGTAATTAATTTAATTTAAGATGAAAATTAGTTCAAGAGTATTAGGTCACCCCCTGGCCGAAGGTCGGCAGTCCTCATCTACGTTTCTTGCGATTTTTTATGGCATTTAATTTTCACAGGAATTTCAGCGAATTTTGTTACTAAAAATTTATAAGTTTATCGAAAAATTAATGCGAATTGGAAATTTTATATTCATTGGCCCCTGGAAGTTAATAGAAATTCCGAAAATTACGTCGCAGGTCTTATCGAATTTTTCGAACTATGCCTCTGAATTGAATTTCAGAGAAATAAATTGCTGAAAATTCCAATTTTACAGAATATTTATTACTCATATAAATAAATCCTCCGCTTACTCCAGTTCACTTGGCGTTAATAACGTCACAAAAATGTATTATAACCGGCAATATAATTTTGCTGCAGTTACAATTGTCAGACGAGCAAACGAGAAAGAAGCCAAAAAAAAAAAGGAAAAAAATAAACGTGTATATGTACATAAAGCAACGAGCGACGTACTTGTGGTCTTCTTTGTCTCTCTCTCATCCTTCTATCCAAAGAAAGAAACTCAGGAATATTAGAACAAAGGGGATAAGATGAGTCTGCGAGTTCTGCAGTTTCGTGGCTTTCTTAACTCCACCAACTGCGATAGAAAGAGAAAATCCATTGTTGGTAGTCAACCGGAATGAGGTGGAGAGGAAGAGTGAGCGAGACAGGGTGGAAGAGGGGCAGGGGCACGTCCTGCTCGCGTCCTCCTGCGACGAACGGCAAATCCCATTTCATTGAAATAGTTTAGAATTTCATGAGATCCCTGGGACCGATGCTTTTTGCGCTTTTCGAGGTGCCTTCCACCTCGTCTCCTTCTCTACGCGCCAGTCCTGTATATTTTCTCGGCAGCAAGGGGGCTTGGAGGGTGGAGAAAAAAACACGAAAAGTACTTGGAGTGCCTTATGGAAAGCAAGCGTGAGACGATCAGCCGTCTAAAAGTGCATATTCGACATTTCATTCGAACAAAAGTTGACGGAAGATGCGTCGCACTAGATCCACGGGGACGGGACTGATGCTCTGGAGAAGTCACTCATGTGAGAATCTTATTCTGTGTCGAGATGATGGAAAATGAGGACGGTGATCATTTCTTTTGGCTTGAAACAGTGAAAACTTTGAGAAATGGAGATATTTTGAATTTTATTGTGCAATGCATTTAATTTTTTTCTTTCAATTGTAAACTCTACAAATCCATGACTAGAAAATTTTTTCCATTTGCAAAGTTACACAATTGTAGATTCTTGTTTTGATATTTTTATTTTATATCACCATAACTGGACGACTTTGCATAAAACAGTAAAAATCTAACCAAATTTTCCAAAGTTTCATATCCCGTTGGAGCCCGCCGTAGACCCAATAAAAATTCACCAATAAAAATTCCGCATATCCCTTAAATCCATGAAACTGGACATGATCGTAGCGGCGATCACCCGACAAAACATGAAAAAAAAACCAAAGTCGAAGTGTCACCGGAAAACTTCTCCCATCGGCCCCGGAAAGATGATACGTGGGAAAATACGAATGTTGAAAAACAAAAAACAGCGTTTGATATTCCTCGACGACACGCAGACACATGATCCTAGGCGAGTCCGAATGGCCTTTCCCCAAAGACGGCAAAAAAAGGGCAAAAATGAAGATAAAGAAAGGTGAAAGAGAGAAGTTGAGTCCTCCCGGCGAATGCGAGGGCGAGCCCAGCGAATAAACGTCCGATGGTCTCCTGCACGTACCCAACCAAAGACCTATAGTTCGACTATAAATGCACTGGAGAACTTGATCCCTCGTATAATTTCCATAAAACTTCTGATCGTTCTTGAGCACGTTCGCATATAGAAGTTTTTTCATCGGCTGATACCCAGCCCCGTGTATACGTTATATGTACGGAGAAATGTATATGAAAGAGTGAGGGAGAGAGAGAGAGCGCAAGTGGGAAAGGTCATGGAGAGTAAAGATAGAGAGAAAAAGGCGGCATTGGGGGGAAAAACCCGGGGATGAACACCCGCAGGACTTTGCCTACACCACGCGACGGGCAAGGAGGGATTTTTTATGTTGTGCGACTGTGTTAAATATTCATCGGAATTGCGTCGGGCTCACACACGTATCCTTCGGGTCCTACTCCGATATTCCTTGCGAATAGGGGAACTAAAAGTTAGTTTTCAATATTTTTTTCTCCTCCCATCAATTGTGCATTCCCCCTGTGAGACAATTACTTCATTTGATTTTTTTTTTATTTTGAAAATGACAAAAAAAGTGGATAGTTTATTGATAATTTTTGAGGGGGATATTAAATTCGCCTGAGACGGAAAGAATGAGAGGCCACAGCGAGTAAAGACAGAGGGAAAAACGTATTGGGCGGGGCGGGAGGGAGACCCGGGGGTTGAACACCCGCAGGACTTTGCCTACACCAGGAGACGAGGCGACGGTGAGACGGGGGCGACGGGGAGATTTTTTATGTTGTGCGACTGTGTTAAATATTCATCGGAATTGAGTCGAGCTCACACACGTATCCTTCAGTCTCTACTCCCGTATTCTTTGTGCCATCGAGTTTCCCCCCTCTTGTTGCAATAAAAATAGAGAAGCCCCGAGGATATACGGAAATATTGTGTTCACATTGTGAATCTATTTGGAGGTATGCAAATTCATCCGTTGTATTCTCATTTTGTATCATTCGGCAATGAATACAACGGGAATTGGAAATGTGGGGAGACGAATGGAGAAAAGAGAGACTGAAGTGGTCCAACAGATGCTGATGTCTTATTCTTGATGGAGGCCCCGGGGGCGAGGGTTTGCCTTCGGACCACACTAAATTATACTTAATATCTACGCAGCGTGCCCCTTATTTATACGCAGGTTGTGGGGCTGGCAACATATGGTTACACCGGTTGTTTCTCAAGAATCCATTGTGAAACTGAGGATGAGATACAGGAGACAAAAGGAAAATTTTCGTATTATTTGGCCGAGGGATATTGGTTTGACGTGATTTTTTAAATAAAAACTTATCATCAATTTTAATCAGATTCTCTTTCCCCCATAGATAAACCTAAAAATCAGATAAATCCTCAAACCTCAATATTCCGTTATTTATCCTGTCAATGTCTGCATTTCTCTCGCGGACAACAACTGTGTATTTGATTACATTGAATATAATCTCCCATGAGTTTCACTTACCATCTGGAAATTCAAGGGGCTATCATTTCCATTGAGCCAAGCAATTCACCAGAATGGAATCGTTAGAAGTGTTAGGTAACGGGCTCTGAGCATTCTCGAGGTATTACCCCGAGGCCTTTGTACTCTATCTCCAGTCCAGTTATGTTGTTATATTAATACAACTAATTAGAGGGGGATTGGTTGCAGGGGTTTTTGGTGGTGCCGGTTGTACAGGTGCACGTCTCTCCAGACTAAGAAGTGGCGGATGGTTAGAGGGGTGTAATCATCAAAGTGACCCGCGCCTCCCTACCTCTCTCCCGCCCCTCTTGAATGCCTCACGCCTCGATCGCACAGGATGAAACGACAAGTGATACCAAGCTCACTCTCCTCCCTCATCCCCCTAACCCCCCCCCCCCTCTGTCATCCCTCTTTATCCAGCCGGGGTGTCACGCTAGATTTAATTAATGCAATTTAGCATCCATCCATCATCTCTCGCGTTTTTGCCCTAACGAGGGCCCCTGCCGACGACGTTGCTGTGCACGATCCGGCACTTTGATGGCCACCGAGGCCTCTCGATTATATCGACACCTGGCTGCAACCCCCCCCTACCTCCATCGGCTTTCATCCCCCTCGTCTGTCTTCCTTGGACATTTAGGCGTGTTTGATTTGATCGCAACTGAAGTACTGCTGAATAGGGCGGGAAAGATCATCTCGGAATTCATGGAAATTCGGAGGGAATAGTCTCCGAGGAGTCAGTCTGATCATTCAGAGAAGCAATTGAAGATTTTTGAGACTTTTCAAAGTCTTCAATTAATGATTTGAAAGTCTTAGACTTTTGGAATAAATTAATTATTGATTTTATTTTAATTTTGTAAACACATGAAGAGAATTCAGCACTTGTAGTATATTGACATTCGATTCTGGGAAATGATGATAGTCGTTTCGTTTGTACAATAGTAGAAAAGAGAAAACAAAAAGGCTGTAACTGGTGTTGAGGCTATTCAACTCGATGTGCGCCCTGTTACAGCGAAAGTTCCTATTTTGGTTTCGCGGCTGGAGATGAACGCCAGTGACATGAATGGCCAAGCGTTCGACAGAAGCGACATTCATCAATGGCTCAATTCTCTTACATTTTTTAGGTTCGCACGATTTCGAGGGGTTCCTGAACTGATATATATATATCTTTTTCCCGTCACATTTGTAGATTTTTAATTATCAATCCTCAGATCTTGTGGGAATAATTCCAGGAGAAGATGAAGTCAATAAATTAAAATTTCCAGAGCCCACTTCTCAGACATTAACCAATCCCGTTTGTTTCCACATTGTCAGACATTAAGAAATTCACCCCCTTCCGGATATTTATAGACTCCAATCAAACGAGAATCCAATGGGTACGCGAAATGAATTGTTAAAAATTTGCAAAAGATTCATTTGAATATCAAAAAAAAAGGCGAGAGAGAGAGAGAGAGAGATTTTTCCGACGTTTTTTTTTAATGCGCGAATGGGAGATTCACTTCGTTGAAAATAAATGGCAATTTGGATGGCAGTCAGGCACTCGTACCCTCTGTGCACGATTTCCATTTTTGGACCGAAAGTGCATTTCATCACTATGGATGAAGGTTCTAAAAAGTTTTTGCACCAATGTTCATCGTAGTGGGGGGGGGGGGGGGGGGGGGGTGGGGGGGACTTGTGTTTATAGCTCCAGGCCATGAAGCTGAAGAGATGAATCAATAAAAAATGATTCATCGGTTGATGGATAAATTGTTTATTCTGTAATCTCTTCGTGCCGATTGAAATTCAAAGCGAGAGGGTTTTGTGAAATGTTTACACTGTTCAAGTGGTACAAAGAGTGTTCGATCGTTCACAGCAATTGAACGTGAATTTTTAGGAACTATTCACTAATGTATCTCACCATTCGTTCTGAGAATCGTACTTGAGTAAGTGGGAGGGGGAGGGGAGTGACATTTCACTCGATACATCATTCATGAATAATCTACAGTCTAATCGCCAGAGGAATGACGTCAGTCTGACTAATTGCCCCAATTTTCCACTTTATCTGATTTAACTATTTTCACTACGACAAAAGAAGACTGAAAATATCTCAATTTGTAACCAGAACATTCTGATTTGATCAAAGTAAATAATTGAATACAGACACAAAAAGCAGTGTCTCATCGATTCTGGGCAAAAATGGAAATTCCGAGTTTATCTGCGAGAGAGGAAATTATTAATTTTATAAAAATTCATGACAAACTATTGCTTAATAGATATTGTTATCGAATAATTCTACGACTTATGTCGATTGAATAATAAATAAATTTGCCCTCGAAATGCTTCTGTGAAATACAATTCAACTCCTCCAAAATTTATAAAAGAATATAATATTAAAATAATAAAAAAAAAAAAAAACAAACAATTCTATTGAATTCAATTGCAGTAATTCCATCACCACGAAACACCAGCGAGCACTTGAAATACCGGGTGTCAAGTGAATAATCAAACTGCCAATAAATATGAAAATCTCTCAGTGCGCATTTTCAAAATTTTCAATTCCCCCAAATAATTTGACGCCACGTTTACTCCAGCTCGCAATTTTTCATTCGCAATATTCGCCGACAGTTCTCGATGCAATTCATTCATTAAAATATTCATACCGAGCATAGAAAACAGAATGCATTGTAAATAAATATGTAAATGAAAAACATGCAGTGCTGTTCAAGCCGTTGAAAATAATTTCGAGGAAAATTAATTAAAACATTGATCAAGGATATTGGATTTTGTATTTTACCAGGAAGAGGAGGTGGAAGGAGGGGAATCCTTGTCGATGCATTTGTCGAATATTTCGCGGTTGAATCTACCAGTGTGACAGCGAAAAATTCAATGCACCAATCAGATTGTCTGGCGAATATTCAATGCACCTCAATTAACGTCGATTGTAAGCAGCTATGTAATACAGCTAGCTAATTGAGTATTATATACCCGTAAGCTATTATCAGTGTTAGCTGTTGTCTCTACCCCAGTTGCAGATACAGGCGAGCATTGGGCCCATGGATAATGGTCAGTTGTGTTTAATAATGTAGTCTATATTTTGGAGGTCAAAGGTCTGTCATCTGTGGCATACATCACTCGTAAAATTACGTTAATAGGGACGTTTATTGAAATGAAAATATCAATTCTGAATTGTTAATATTGCCCGTCGAGAATGAAAAATATTCAATAAAAATGACCAACAAAAAGACTCGAGAATTACGTTTTGAAACGAAAGTCTGAATGTTCCGTAAAAATTTCTAAACACCCAACAATTTTTATGGTTTAAGGTAAAATCATTCTTGAAATGTCTGGTCAATTGTACACATTCCCAAAAAATTACCTGACTTTTTACGTATTTTTTTGACGACTAAATGAGTAATTAAATGAAGCGATTAAATGAGGGCATCGATCGATTATCCAAAAAAACTCGTAAATAATATTAAGAATGTATGAAAAGCCATTAATTTCACTTTTTAGTACCAAATTCACATCACGAGAGTCCCGATAACATTCCGGAAGGGGGTATGGATTTGAACTATGGGGCAAAAAAGCTGGGATATTTCATCTACGACGTAGATGATGTGCTTTTCAGTTTTGCGCGGTAAGAGGAAATTGAAACAGCTAACCGCTTTCGGTACTAGTCGAGAAGATGAACAGGAGAAGGGAGAGAGAATGAGGTCGAACGGAGAATAACCGAGGATGGAAGGTGAAAACGTAGACTGGAGTATTGAGAGAACAAGGATGACGGACCGTAGCGAGATTCAATCAAACGAACGCATATAAATGAGTCGTTTCAGGGGAAAACTGAATTATAAGCTGGGCTTATACATATACATGCGCATCCCAGTCTCTCTCTCTCTCTCTCTCTCTCTCTCTATCTCTTCCATCCCTCACTTGCATTCCAACAGTGTGTGTGTTTGCACTTGCGTGCCAGGGGGGGAGGAGGTGGATGAGAGAGGGGCTGAATCCCACAGCCCCATGGTAAACGTAACCCGTACGCTCCAGTCGCCCCCTCTCGTGTCGCCAAATGTCCCGGAATGCCCGTTTACCAAATGTCCCTCCCTTGACTTTTACCCTCTCGTCTCTCCCTACGGGGAAAAAAGTGGATAATCGAGATCACGCTAAAAAATCCAAATTTAAGTTACACTTTCTTCAGTCTAATTCACATTTTGCTAAGCGTAATTTAATTTTTTTTCCATATCTTGAGTGCCAATTGCAATTGTAGCGCAATTATAGTCAACTTATAGATACAAAATAGAATCCGTTGGATTTTATCCTCGACCCGGGGGGCGAAATTCTCCAACTCTAATCAATAAACTAATCGAAATATTACGGTGAGTCTTTTCAGTACAGGTCGAAAAAGTATTTAATGAAATATTGAGTCTATTTGCGAATGCACAAGCATTGACAGAATGAGACTTTGCAACGGTGCCATTTGTTGTGGGGGTAAAAATACCTGCTGAAAGTAATTGCACGAGGATTTGCCCGGAGCGTCGCAAAATTGTCACTCATTCGATTCGGTGACCTATTTGCGGGGCTGAAATTATTAGGAGAGAATTGCGATATCTCGTTGATTATATATTTTCTATCTTCTGCGATTATTTCCCTTGACAGAAAAATTATTTTTGGTTGTAATACCATGAGAGCCCCCAAAACTATTGAATATTTCCCGATTGTTTGTTGCGATTGTTTGTTGCGTTCCCTAGAGGGCAAATAATCGCTGCAATTTTATTTGGAGACTGCTCAATACTATTGAAAAATAAATTCTGATTGGCCCAGGGGAGGCCAGATCCGATTACCAAAAATATAGAACGAAGATTTCGTATTCCCGTGGTCTAAGTTATTACTGATACTGAAACGATATTAATTGCAGCAATTGGATCTACTCCGTCAACTCCCTAGAATAGTATTGAATTATATAACTACTCCGAGCTTCACGAGGAAATATTCCTCACTCCCGAGAGGGTAAAAAAGCCGACGCGCGAACCTGCACTGCATTTAAATACGATTGATTTTTTTTGTCGACTCGTATGAATCTATTCCATACATTTCGTACATTTCTCTCGAGTAGAATATGCACGACGCGGCGCGTAAATAAAATAGGTCAAGCGTTATGTCGGGATGCTAGCTGCCTCCACACAGTGCACTGTGCACATTGCGTCATATGTGGTTTTGTAACGCATCAAATTTTATCCCCGGAAATGTTGTTGACAGTTGTTTCGTTTGTACAGCGGTAGGAGTAACAAAAAAAAAAAAAGCGAAACAAAAGGGTTGTAACTGGCGTTGAAACTATTGAACTCGATGGGCGCGGTGTTACAGTAAAAGTTCCTATTTTGGTTTCGGTGGCCGGGGATGAACGTCAGCGACGCGAATGGGTGGAGTGTACGACTGGAGTAATATTCATCAATGACAGAATTCTGGAGGGTTTATCAGTATCAAATAAGCACAAGGGTTTTCTACACTCCGCGAAATACAGGTTTTCCTCGATGTATCATATTTATGCGCTTGGAACTATCGAGTGCGAGATGTTCTGAGAATAATTTGAAAGAAGATACACCCAGTGAAAATATTTTCATGACACCAAGTGAATTTCACCCAGTCTTATTTTTTTTTCAAATTTCAGTCTTTGATTTTTCAGGGTATATCAACCCCCTGCGAAGTCCCCCCCTCCCCGGGGGTTGTTGGGAGGCACGAGCAGGGGGCAGAGCCCCCTAAATCTCAATATAAAATTTAGAAGAAATTTTTACTGAAAAAATGCAGGGCGATTGGTAAAAATTCTCTTCCTTAAAAATTGAAAATTTATCGAAGATGTATTTAAATATAAAAAATTCTATACAGAATTATTATTCGTGGATAACAATTTCTGATACCCCAAAAATATAGATCCAAGATTATATTCACTGTCAGCCTTTTGTCGACGAAATGGCCTTCTGGTGCACTGGGAAATAAATTGAACAGCGAAACTCGTGGTACGCGGAGGAGTCAAGGATTCCGTGGCTGGTGAGTAAAAAGAATTAAATGGGAAAAGCAAATGTCAAGTAGTGGCATAGCTCCCTATCGGAGGCAAGCTATGGACAAGAACTGCGCAAGACAAACGTAATTCCTGTGCCATTTTTCCTCTCTTTGTTCGCGTACTTTTTGGCGCGGTTTCAACAAAATTTTTTGAAACTTCTCCACCCCTTCCTCGTTCCCCTCCCGGCCCCCTCTCTGACCCTCTATTACCGCAGTGTACTCCATTCAAGTTATAACTCATGGAGCCACGACTTTCTGTGGACTTGCGAGGATTCACCAGACGAAGCTCAAAGTTATTTTTCTTTGTTTACGTTTTCTGTTTGCTGAAAGGATTTCTGTCTTTTTTTTTTTCATCGTATATATGAACTGGATACGCATTTTTTCTCGAGATTTTCTTGGAAGTACTTGGTTTTCAGGAACAAAAATACTGTAAAGAGTTAGAAGTTGGGCTGTTGGCGAAATGTTGAAAATTCTTAATATCAATGCATGAAAAAATTGAGGTCGTATTCCATTAATCGCAGAGTGAAAAGTAAAATATCGCGAAACTCGAGATAAATAACATCCCCTCGATTTTGTCTCTCAACTCATCAATTATCGGTTTTTCCCTTACCTAGAAAATTATTCGTGAATGAAAGATCTTGGAGGATTTGCGGATAATGAAGCTAGGAAATGGCGCAGAAATTCAAGGAGCTGAGGTCAATTATACCGCCAGTCACTTACAGCTGAAGTAAAACCAATAGCATATTACTGTGCAGGATTTTCGCGGTAAATTCACGATAATTCCCTCGATAGGGGGAGTCAGTAATCAGGGAACATGGCTGATAAATTTTTGAGTGGTTTACTCAATGAAAATAAAATGAAATGTTAATTGATTACTCAAAGTGAAAGATTTGCCTCTGGAATTGGAAAAAAAAATCTCCCAATTGCCTTGAATAACGGCAGAGCAATCCGTTCAATCACCACAAGGTAATTGTTAATTAACTGCGGAGTAATAATTAAGGCTAGAGAAGCCCCTATTGTACTTTAAAACCATGCATGGCTTTTTGGCCCTGTACGGACCTTATCTCGATATAAAATTTATATTTGAGAATTTTTGAGTTCTCATGCTAGCCACGTCCTCGCTGTGGATCCTGGGTAACGCCAGGCGCTGGTAACGCTCGATTTGGAAGTCTCACCGGGCTCGTGAATTTAATAGAACTATATATTGTGTTATTTTTTCGAATTGCGTCTCGAATGTCAAGAAAAAAAAATTGCCAATGAAATTTCAATGATAATGTGATATCAAAAGACGACGAGAGATGTTGATTATTAATTTGTAAATCAATTTGTGTGGAGATTTATTTCTCCTACTTCAAATTAAAATGTCTGGAAGACACTCGGCAATGCATACCCTCATATATCGGAGACTTTTAATCTGGTGAATGCGAGCGCAACACGTCCCGGTGATAAAATATGGAGTGTAAGCCCAGGTAAATGTGAACACAGGCTTCGGCAAATATATCAAACGGGGATTGAGTGGCCACGCGTGAGAATGTCTGAACTCCCGTGTTAGGTCGCTTGCCCTTCACGATGAAGATCCCTGCAAATACTAGTTTCCCTTCCACCCTGGATATGATGGATGACGGAGTAAAAACGCTGAGAGGGGCACTCTGATTCTCGGAAAAATGCGAGGAAGATGGAGGGTCTTATCTCCATGCTGTTCAGTTGGGCCAAAACATGAGTTTCGTTATTATCAGTCGAGGGAGGTGCATTGAATGATGCAACGAAATTGTATCATCCTCGCACAGTTATCGAATCTGACGAGGCAGAATGTGGTGAGAGAAATATAATTCATTTAACAAATTATTTACTTCTTCTATGAGAGAATGTTCTCCGAGTGTGAGATAAGTAATTCATCGAGAGATTTTACGACTTTAAACATCGATAAGAGAATAACTTTTTGTATCGAGTCAATCTTATTTGCCCGGAGTTGTTGTTTTTCAGTTGATAAGTTTCTGCTAGTGATAAAGTGGACTACTCCATCTTCATAAATATGAAATGCAATGGTCTCTTTCTTCAACTGGAATTACCAATTTTGTGGGAACAATTTCCGGTGACGGTATCCGAGTACCCTAGATTTACTCCACTAGTTCTACTATCGGTATTGGACCTGGACCAATTGAATACTTGGAAGATCTGTGCGTAGGTGACAACAGATATATGTGAAAAGTTGGGGATATATCAGCCGGAAGAACGAGTCAGATATCGCGGACGTTATCAAAGTTCCGCGGTCACTCGACATTCTCTTCCCGTTACGAGTCTACGGAAATGCACTGGATTTTATTCAATACTTTGTAAACTAAAAATGAGATTGAGAAGATAGAAAAAAAAATTGGATTACTCGCATTTGCTCGAGGTCTCATTTGTTGGATTGATTTTTTAATAAAATTTTGAATAGCTCAGGTAGAAAATTCTCCATTGAATGCCCGTTCGCCGAATCCTCAAACCGCAATCTCTCACTTCATTTATCTCTCGTAATAAATAGAACATCGATTATTGGTTCATATTTTATAAATAATTGTTTTTATCCGCGTGAAGACATGGCTTTGACTGACCTCTTCGTTTTATCACCGCGGAAGGATCAAAAGAAAAATTCCTTTCGCAATTTCATCAATCCCTGACCACTGACTTCACTCCTTTATCGCCGATATTGAATTTAATAGAAAATATCTTTTCAAGGGAATATTGGACGATTCTCAGAACTACTCTTTTCTACGATTCAATCAATTTCTTAATAATAATTCGAAAATAGTTTATTAGTTTACGGGATTAATTTCCGGGTCATTCATTAGTACCTCAAGAAATTTTATGGGATCCCAGTAAACGACTAAAATGCAATTAATTTTTTTGGAATTCAATTATCGCTTATTTGATTTTTTTTAGGGTGGATGTATTTAGAAGATGAGCGTCATATGAAGAAAAAATATCCGATGATGATCCAATAAAAGACTCTAATAGCTATTTTTTGTTGAACTGACTGATCAGGTAATTTCTTCGCTCTGGAGACCATCCAGAGTTGCAAACGCGCAGAATGTCACCAGTAATAACGGTCTCTTTTTCTTATTAATATCTTCCTCAAAGGTGGATTAATTTTATCATTGGCTACCCGACAAATTTAGTACTGTTGAATAATACATTCATCCCCAGGTGGAAAATAGATATTCGGGTGCAGATGAGAATAAATTTTGCGCAACAAACCAGGGTAATATAATTTTTCCGACAGCCGGGAAGAAAATCATCGAAAATTCTGCCACAATTGCTAGTTAATTCTATTAAATATCTGTTGAAGTGTCTATTAGATTTTGACTACTTCAGTGGCGATGTTCAATAGAAAATATCGTTTAAATAATTTCTTAGAGCCTAGACTTACCTTCATGAAGTTTCTCCAAGGTACCCGCAGCCTGAGCTCCGCCAAGGACCGCCAGAATGACACAGATCCAGGAAATCCAAGTAGCTCGTGCCTTAGCGGTATCCATCTGGTCCACGTGCATGGGCTGTAAACAGACAGTAACCTCCATCAATGTAATTCATCCACTCCACCCTTGAAATACAGAAACTACCAGCGGAGTTCACCTCCGCAGAACGCCATCGGGCAGTTAAAGATAAATTTATTGCACATCAAGCCGACTAGCGCGGAAAAAGCTCATCTTCCATAATCGATGATATTCTATTCGACGGGAGACATCATAAAAAGATAAATAACACTCGTGCCCGGTGATATCCATTGCAATGAATTTTTATTCGAGTGCACCCTCAGATATTCCCATTTTACCGATGTTAGGAGGACCCCTCAACTCTAAAACTTTTTCCCGATAGGGAGGACGAGAAAAAATGGTATATCATCAGTTAGCTGTCCTGCTGGGAGCTGTGTTTGAGGAGGTTTTGTAACTTTATGGCTGCATTGTACCCGGGAGCTGGCCAAAAAGTCAGCCAAATGACGAATGATATGATGAGTATATCGAGTGTCTCAAAGTAATGCTGCTCTATCATTTAGACAGGCCAAAAGATGATTGAAACTTATTATGATTTGTTAAAAACCTCAATACGCTTTGGTTTGCACAAGATCAATTTTTATTCAAGTAAAATCGAGCTCCACAAAATTTAGAGTTTGATGAAAAATCGTTGAACAAAAAATTGATATTTTATTCTGTTCAGACAGGATTGAGATGAAGCGGAGGATTAAGTCTTGATTCTAAGTCTTAGAGTGGATTTTAGGAGATCCAAGAAGTTAGAAGCCAGGAAATTGTAAAGACGCTATTGATTATTTTTTTTCTAAAAAAAGATACGGCGGAATGTCGGAAGCTTTGATATTATCCCCCACGTCAAAGCTCCTCAATTCTGGCCACCCTGTAGATATCGTACTGTGAGGAAAATCGTTAGCTTTTCGGCGGTGGGTATTGGGGGTTTGTTTGCACCGCGATGGGGAGCAAATATGTTTTTATCGGTGAGGATCTGTACTCCGGAAGAATCACCCGCCCTCTCCCTCCCAACACTCGAGGAAAACTTTTCGGAAGGGTATCGATGGTGACTACGGTCGAGGGTATAAGTCTTAAATCACGTTAGATGGAGACCCATTGGGTGATGTGGGCAACATCGATAGTTCCGTGAGTGAAAAATCTACGACGATTCGGGGGAAAAAGTTGGCCTGCGGGTTGCTTTCCCATCGGCCAATTTTTTTCTCCCCCCCCTCAAACATTTTTCCTTTATTATTTTGTTTTTATTTAGTTGAGAAAAACAAAGTAACGAAACGGCAAACTATCAGGTCTATTAGAGCGATACGACCATGTCCAAAGTTTATCGGACTGACCCTGTCTTGAAAGTGTGCAGTGGCCGAGTTTTGGCAAGTCGTGAGTCAAAAGTTTTTTGAAGTCTTTACTGCTTTGCCGATTTTTTAAAGGTTGCACGAATACGCGGGCTTTCCTCCGACGGCTCGCCGGGGTGGGATGAATGCAAGACGTAGTGGATTTTTTTTTGGTTTGCGAAACCTGATGAGTTTTTTTAATTGTGGAATATTTGACCAATTAAAATCATTATCTAGCGCAATAACGCAACCAATAAATTCAAAGAATCCCGAGATATTCAGTATCTTTTGTATGACGAATGGAAAATTCCAATTACCCATCAAATCGCAATCACATATCCATTGTCGTGATAACTCAAGTACACGTAGTTGACTGTTGACGAAATTCGATTAAATTCACTCAAGTCTGTCTGAAACTTGATTTGAATAATTTCCAAGAACAAAGCACAGGTGATTGTTCATGGAAAGTTTGCTCCTCTCATTCTGTCACGATGACAGCGGTGGAATAATAAGATTGTACTCTCCTTATCTCTATACCGGGGATTTCACGTTCCTACTGAATACACGTAGTTCCAAATGTAATTGAATCAGTCAATTTGCTAAATCATTTAGAGGATATGAGAGCGGATTGATTTATAAATTTTGAATATTTAGGCAAACTTGTGATAGGAAATTAATGATTTTGTTTTATTGAAGAAACGAAGGCAGAACAATTCAGGAAAATATATTTTCAAATTTTCCGCGTTCGGTCTTGCAACTAGAAAAATTCTGCCGGAATTGCTGGTATGATCACGATTAATTATGGACACTGAGAGAAAAAAAAATCTTGTGATTTTTAATGTTTTCTACCTCAGTGCGTTAATTAATTTCACACTCCCTGAAATTGTTGACCTCAAAGCTAGGGGAATCCGCTCAATATCCTTCACCCAATCCACGAAAGTATCCCCTCAAAGCTTATGATAGTAACGACAAACGGTTGCTTTACCGTCGGTCAACTGTATCCGAATGCTCGAGGCATTCAACAACCATCGAAACGTCGAGGCAAGCTTCGTTCACCTGTATATACCAGAAACGTTCGATTTTGGTATGTACACCAGTTTCCTTGTGCTTGAGTAAGCACGTAAGTTCAACGTGATACAACTCAATTGGCATTTCCCAAACAAACCCATTCTAACGTTGGAGTTACCTATCCAACCTATTTACGTCCTTCCAACAGTTACAACATTTATGACTAAACGTTAACTTTGGAATTGGGGGTAATTGAATTCCATCGGGTGGCGCGGCCTTTCGAGAGGGCTGAGGTAAATTGATTATCGGTGGAATCATGCCCTCGCATTTGTCTGCTTGACCCGAGAGTGCACGTGTGCAAACCGTGAAAATGAGAGTTTTTAATTTAAGACATTTGAATTTTTTCGCAAATTCTAAATTCACCTCGAGATGGAAAGAAATGGACTAAAATTAAACGTAATATCCTGGATTTTCAGGCATTTCATTGAGCATCCTCTGGAGAGCCTTCGCCCAAGTCTACATTTCAATTCCGCAATCGGATGATCTTTTCAAGCACTAATTTCAAAAAATTGGATAAAAAGGGGAAACAAGTGTCCTAATTTCAAATGTTGTTTTTCCACTTCACTCGCAATTTCAACTCAACGTCATATTTTTCCAGAGCCAAGGCAGTTGGATAATCAGACTATTAGGACTGAAAATATACAAGCAACTGAGAATCAGCTGGAAGGCATAAATGCGACCAATCAGGCATATTGCTTGAGGCATTAGTGAGGGATAACGAAGTTAACGAGAGCTCGGTTAAACCGAGTTAGCGACCAAGACGACAGACAGCCCGGAGAAGGACAAGAGATCTCAGGGATGGCTACCCAAACCACTACCCAAGGTAGTCCCCAAAGCCTGGGGATGATCTTCAAGGCTTAAATCTTCTTGATTCCTATTGGAGTGTGAGGTTAAATTAGGGAGCCATCCAAATTCTGCTACTTACCGCCCTCGTACACACTTCCTCCTTCGTTTATCCAACTTTTATGGATTCTGATAGAATGAGAAAGACTGACTCTTACTTTTCCAATTAGGGCACTTTTCTCGAGAAATTGGAAGAAGGCCGGGAGAATTATAAATTAAGCCTGATTCCTGATTAGGCACTAGTTGGAAATGTGAGACTGGGCGAATTATCGGATTTCCCTGTATTTCGTGAAACTCAATTTTTGTGAGCAAACACTGAAATTTCTAGAGTGTACAAAATATTGTGGCGTAATAAAATATTTTAATTAGTGAGAGTGAAGTTTTGCTCAGGAGAACGCCAATAATCCAAAATTATGGATGAAAATAGTTACAAGAAATGGTTTTGTTTGTTTAACAATGTCGTTTAATCTCTCAGTCTCCCGAATTTGCTGAGAGCAGTTTAATGATTGAAAATGGAATATCTTGAAATTTAGACGTAAAGAATTTGGCGAATGCGAGTGAGGGCCACGTTTGGTGAGGCTGAGACACCCCACGTCAAGACCCTACGGGTCGTCTAGATTGGAGATTATAAATATTGATTCTGAGCGTCCTTGAGCGCCTCGAGTGCACTCGAGCGGTCCTCACCGTCGTGCCGCATTTCTATTCTCCGAGCTCGAGTATTCTTCGAACATTTTCAGGAAGAAGTGCGACAGAGGGGGTGAGCGCGAGGCTGGCGGGAGGACAGGGGGGGCTGGAGGTGAGGAGAAATGGTCGGAATGTACGAAATTGAAATCCGAGATGCTCGCTGTCCCTCCCTATTTCTGGTGTATGTATATGTACTTAATCCGAGTGCGCAGAAACTCAGAAAGACACTGAGAAAATTGAGTGGACGAGGGGTGCCCCTTTGTTAGAATGACCTGCGCAATTTTTTTAACAGGATAAAATATTTTCAAGTTAGCATTATTTATTGATGCTGCGTAACTACTTTATTAGCCACTTCTATGCGATCATTCATTTTTCAGGGGAATTATTTATTTAGAGTGGTTATTTCTCTTCGAGTCGCAGGGGAAATTAAACTAGTCGGGTGGTTGATTTATAATGGATGCAAACAGAATTGTTGTCAGTCCTTTTAATCAGCTTTAAAAATTTTGGAAGTGAGCGCGGAGAAGGGGGAGTTCAGTACTTGAAGAGAATACCAAAAGTGATTCCCAAAAAAATGTTATAAATTTTTTTTATCATCATTATTTTGTTATTTACGTAATTGTCCATCAACTGGATTTTTTTTTTATGTTGTTATATTGAGTTTCATGAAATTTTCAGTGTAACTGGAAATGACAATTCACAATGAAGAGCCAGAATAACTCAATTTAACGTACAGAAATAAGAATTCGATATGAACCTCAATCAAAATCACCTGAATAACTCCTTTCGGGCGCTGGAGAGAGCTTGATCGCGCACAATGACGAAACCTCCCAACATCTCCGATATTTAAAATAGTTCCTCGATAACCCACTCAGGCGCATGGAGAGTGCTTCCCCTAAAAGCTCTCTAAATAACTTTAAAAGGAGTCAAAACGTTCGTGAAAGAATAAATGCTCCAGACGATGAAAAATTCTCCACCGTTTGATCATCGACTTATCCTTAAAAAAAATTGCTGAATCCTATGTACATATTGCGCACAAGCCTCCAAGGGCCTGATTGTCATTTGCTTCATCGTGTCGTAGTGAAATTGCATCACGACCGTGGTAAGCGCAATGTTCCACGTAATTCAGTTACCACGCAGTTGTCCGCTGGAAGAACCACTCTCAGCTTCTGGCACGTGTACTTACCCATTATCGCTAAAAGCATAGCACTCTCGATTATCACAACGAAGATTCACCCCCGGCCCGAGCTCCAGCGATACAGAATCAAAATGGTAAAAAAAATCTTATCGGGTATTTTGGTCGAACTAAAACCCATCGGGCCATACGCTAAATGTAAATGAAGCCGGCTACGGTAGCGGAGGGAGCTCTCGACACAGAAGATTGTAATGTTTTTCACACACACCGAGAGATATTATTATACGAATGGAATAAAAATCTCCCTTTCATTTTTTTTATTATTTCAAAAAATTGATTGTCAGAGATAAATGGACTTCTTCACTTTTCAAAAATTGCACTGACTTCTAGAAGACAACTGATTTATTCCGAATAGATTAAATAAATATAATGAGTATTAAATATCTCAAGCTAGCTTAGCGAGCTCAAATAAAAATTTATGAACAATAATAGCACATTTGTTTAACAGAGCCAAAATTTCAATGTTTTTTTTTTTCAACTCGAACGGATCCTTTACTTCGAATTGTTCAAATAAATTTGTTCCTTTGATTCAAATAAATCTTGTTCCCTTCCAGAATTAATAATTTTGAGAGAAGATGTTAAAAGCCTTTTCATCATCCATAAAACTCTGAAAATTAATTCCTCGTTACTCTCGGTATATATCTCATGCGCTTGCAACCCCCGAAAAAGATCCTCCCTCGAACGTAATTGTACCAACCTAAAATCCACATGAAAATCGCAAAGCCCCGTACGGGCCAGTGGCATTCGTCACTGCAAAAAAAAAAAAATATCCTCTCTGGGTATTTCGGTTGAACTAACTCCCACCGGGCCACCCGGCAAATGTGAATGAAGCCGTCTCCGATATCAGAGGGAGCTCTCGAAATTAAAGATCAAACGCGATACACGATGTATTTAATAACTTGAGTATCATCATGCTGGCATTTAACGCTCAAGCTTCTCGTGTTAACTGAAACAACCCCCCCTTCACTTCTCTTATAACGATGTACATTTTTTTTTAACATCCTTTCATGAGGGAAAATTCACACTACACTATCCGGGGGTTCTTAAAACATTCTCGTACACATTATCCACAAGTTTTTTCTCTTCTTCTTTCAAGAGACAGGATGTGAACGCCCACTATAATACGTTTTTTAAACCTCCCTTTTGCCTTATTATTTTCCCTCTCTCAAACATTTTCTCGGCCTTCAGTAACACCTCTAACAACGCCAGTACCTCCAACGGGCAAATTTTTATTACGCGTTTCACCGGGCACGTACTCAGTTTTTTTTACTTCGCCTTGAGCGAGTCGCTCGATTTTTCATTTTTTTTTTTATTCTCATCGTTTGGTGAGGTCTCCGTCCGGCGGTGCACGTACAGAGGGGGGTGGGATAGTTCTCACTGGGCTTTTAGAGAATTTTCAAAGGAGAAAGGTGGCTTGGTCTTCGGGTGTACGAGGCAGGTTTTACCGCGAAGGCTCCCTTACAGTCGTTTGCTAGTTGGGCTGCACTCGGCCGGGGGTGACTCTTGACTGGGTACAGCGGTATTCCAGGGATAACCGCGGAATCTGACAGCGGAGACTGACCACCTTCTACAGAGGCGAAACCCTCAGTGGAAGCGTCTTCGGCGGAATATCGATGTTGTAGGACGAGGGGGACGCGCGGGGGGGGGGGGAGGGGCGAGAGTATTATCTGAGAGGTCTTCCTGATTGGTACGACAGTGGAAAATTGTTTGATGATACTGCCGGTGCAGTTGCTGATTCTCGTTGGTTTTAAGTTTCCGGGGGTTGTCGGCGATATAGGTAACAGGAAAAATACACGGAAAGTGTAAATTTACGGTCAGGTCGCATGTTAAGGAATTTAATTTTTTTAATTTCTAATTTAGAAATCAAGAAAGACTTCACTGCGCAGGAAATGGGAATTATTACAGTGATAAATGCTTTTCGATTGAAGCCGATATCGAATTCTCATTCTTCACGTCAGACGGTAGTCCTAGATTTTTGCCTCGACAGATAATGATTGAAGGGCCATAAATTATTCATCTAAATTTCACGAAAGTGCGTCAAGAACATGCTTAGATCCTCTACCATTATAAATATTTCCAGATTTAAATTTGAAATTTTTATTTCGAACTGACTAGATTAATTAAAAAAACATTAGAATAAAAAAAAAGATCGTCTCGAGTGTATTTTTTTTTTATATCTCATTCGGAGATACTAAATGTCATTTAAATTTTATAATAACACACGTCTTAACTGAGTACCTCAATTTCAGGCTCTAGTACCTCTTG
>JAPYZN010001485.1:0-16218 GCA_030522865.1 Psyttalia lounsburyi | reverse complement strand
ATCGTCTTTGTAATAAAAAAGAAAATAATTCCAGTCCTGCAACAGATAAAACAGAGAAAAACAATAATTTATTGGGGGTTAGTATTTTTTTTTTCCTGTCCTCACGTAAACCATAACGGGTTTTTACGTATTTACCCTTCCCACCCCCCTGGTACCATTCCTTGGCATTCGCCAAGGGCCAAGAAAAAACCCCACCCTCAGGGCAAAACCTTGGCCAGGTACAGTCGTCCCTTCTCAATGCTTAGTTAAATAAATAATTGAATGACCTCTCTCACCGGCGTTGGATGAAAATAACCGCTACATTTTCACCTCTCGAACAAGCCCTACCTTTATCGTAGCTCCCACGAGATGAGATTCCACTGCATTAATCCTGGAATCCTGGCCATCCACCTGCAGCTCTGCTGATTCCACTGGATTTAATCCTGGAATCGTGGGCAATTGCACTCACACATTCTCCAATTGCACAGCACACGACACTCACTGAGGCCCAAAAAAAACTACAAGCCTAGAAATTGGCAGGCACTTCACCGAAAAAAAAAACTATTTGATTCCCTTTGACAAAAAAAAAATTGGACACATATTGCACTGAACGGCTGGACCCCCTGGACCCTCCACCGGCCCCTGAAGAGGCCCAACAAACCCTCTTTAACGAACAAACGATCAGAGGAATTCCCTTCTCCTCAAAAATTGCCCCAAGACTCGAGCTCGACTGATTAAAAAAAAAATATTTCCTTCACTTCTATCACAATAATCACACAATGTCCCAGCAAGATGGGTAAACGTACCAAACACTTCACTAGAACCCTCGGTAGGAACAGTAGCCACCGGTATGTAAACAAACAAAGGCTGCCGGACGTCCCTGTTGGCCCTGAGTGTCCCCCCCAGACGATAAAACCTCCTCAAATTATCCAAAGCACTTCACAAATTCACTAAAAAACACTGCACCAGGTCCCAACCGAGCACTCTCTCCCGCCATTATCCGTATTTATGCTCGGCGGGCATTGCACACACTCCCGAGGCCGGTAATTTCCGAGAATTTTCATGTTTCAGCCACAGCAGCACCTCCGCGACGCGCTAGGGCTGAGCGACTTCCACAGACTGGCCGGACTGGGGCAATGGCGTTGATTCGGGGTGGGAAACTAGCGCAGTGCGCAAGCGCAGGCGTCCTGCGCATGCGTAGTGGGGTTGCGCATGCGTATACCTTTCGAGCTTCCACCAAAGCGTCGCCATATCGGACACCCTTCAATTGTCTCGATGGACTAGTCGTGGCGTACGTGCCCTCTCGCACCGAGCCATGGAAATTCTCGGAAACCTGGGACTGTGGAGTGTTAGAGACCTGCGGTGGCTCCGAAGGTGGCCATCCTGGGCAATAAAATAACAGTTGACGATCGGCCGGGAGTTTTACTCCATTTGAGGAAAAGTTTTGGTGTATTTGTGAGAGACAGTGGACGAGTTGGGGGTTTTTCCGAGTGACAATGGACTCTGAGGAATGATTGGGGATGATCGACGATGCCGCCACTCGCATGTAGCTTCTGGAGTTCACCGCTAAAGGAGAGGGCGTCCAATCGGCAGTCGGTAAAAACGGCGACGGGCCCCGTCTGAGTTGTCCGCCCTGCCTTACTCACAGCTGTTTAGTTCGACGCCCTGTGCTGCCCTCTTGTGATGAAAACAAATGTGTTCGAATCGGTGTGTACATTTCGACTCTAGCATAACTTTTCTGGCCCTGGTCAATACTGCCTGTACAGTCGGCTGCTATAATCATACACAAAGTAAATAGGATACAAGTGCCGACTTTTCAGTGCACACTTGAACGGTGTTCACGAACAACGGAACAAGTGACCGTCTGTACAGTCGTGGAAGTACGAACGGTGCCCCCACCCCCAGCCGCTAAATCACCAAACTTCACGCCGATCTAATCCACAAGGTGAAAAACCGGTGTGCATACACTTGGCACGTCAAATATCACAATTGCAACAATTCCGTTATAAATTCGTGTCTCATGTTGCGAATTCTCGCGGCTATCGACTATTACAGACGTAAAAAATACTGAAAAATCCTTTATTACGCAAAAGATAAATAAACAGTGGTGATACAATGGTCAAACCGAAGAGGGGAAAGCGAACGGGAAAGGAAGACGATTTGTGAGTTTATTTTCAGAACATTGAAACTTTGACACAGTCCACGCATGTTTATCATTACGTAGACAATTAAATTCATCATAATTAGTTTGTTGCTTTTTCGGAATTTTCTATGCAGTGGAAAATTCGTAGCCTGAGTTTATCTCGTGTTGTACTTGCCATCTGGTTGGAGGAGGTTATGTCGGTTTTCTTCAGTTTCAATCTTTTTTTGTTCGTTTTGACTCTATTTGTTGGAGAACATGACAGTAATAGATCAGGCAGAGAAAGGATATTTGAAGCATTGGAGAGTCTAGTTTTTATTGCAAATGATGGGAGTCTCTGAAATATATTCCGGTTTTCAGTTGCAACTGATGATTTTTTTTCATTAAATTGAATACAAATTCGATGTCGGGAAATAGATTATTATGTCATTGCTATCGTTATTTAATTATTTATTTAATTGTTTATAGTAATTGATTTATTTATATTATTTTCTACTAGACACCCTTTTGTTTACATGAAGTTATGAAAAAAGGTGTGATTTTGATTAATAACCATTTCAATTCTTTTCTGAACATTTTTTACTGCTCAAATTTTGGAATTAAGTTCTTCTTGGTCTCAGGGGGGAACGGAAATTTGCAGAATTGGGAAGTGTAATTTTTATTGGAAGTGTTTGCGAAAATTCTGGGGTTCAGCTGGAATTGAAAACTTTTTTTCATTATGGGAAACTGAAGAATTATTGCACCATTATCCAATTATCTACTGCATGGATAATTGAACAAAATTATTGTCGAAGAAGAAGTAATCATTGATAACCGATTTTATTGTTCAATATTTATTAGTAATGGAGTTTTATAAATGTGAAGAGTTCTTTCTAGAACATTCAGTTGTAATATATGATAATTACATTTTTTGTGCAATTTACTGCTGAAATTTGTCAATTAATTTGTCGTCATGTTTTCTTATTCCACAATTTTTCTTCACTTTCCTATTTTATTATTCATTGAAGACTACAATGATGATCATGTGCAATGAAATAGAATGAATATTGTCGACTTACAGAACTCAATTTCATTTGTAATAAAAAAAACGTCCAACAAAAAACACTAAAAATTAATTCAGTCGTAATTGGACGCCAGTTTTGTATTAAAAAAACTAGAGAATCATTCTTTTTGGTTTTCATTGAATTGTTCTTTATTCTCAATTCTCTAGATTATATTTGCAAGGGTAGTGGCACCAAATCAAATTCTCAAAAATCATTAAATTGATTTCCTGTGATATTTAATTGACAATTTTCCTTGTTTATTTTCTAGTGACAGCGATGTCGACGTCGACGAGCTATCGAATGCTGATTCGGTGCAAGATAAGTCAAAATCAAAAGATAAGAAGGCCAAGAAGTCAGAGGATATCGACGATTTAGCGAGTGATCTCCAGAAAATGAAAGTGGATAAATCGAAGGGAAAGAAGGGGAAAAAATCGAGACGTGGAGATGATGATTCTGATGACGAGTCTCTCGTCAAGGGGAAGGGAAGGAATCAAGGGGATTCTGACTCAGAGTCTGAGAAGAAATCGAAGACCAAGAGTAAGAGAGGGAAAAAATCGGCTCCAGGGGGTGAGGACTCCGACGAGGAAGTTATTCTGAAGCCGAAAGGGAAGAAGGGAAAACGTGGGGGTGAGGATTCTGAGGACGAATCCGATTCTGAGCACGAGAGAAAAGGAAAAGCCAAGGGAAAGGCGAAGGGAAAGAAGGGAAAACGAGGCGATGATGATGACGCTGATGATGATTTACCTGAGAAGAACTCCGAGACCAATAACTCTAAGGGGAAGAACAAAGGAAAAACGAAAAAGGGGAAGAAGGAGTCGGTGCCTGATGATGATGATGATGATGATGATGTTCCCATTCAGTCATCCAAATTTAAACCCCAGGGTAAGTTCGCCAGAAATTATTTGTCGTAATAGTTCCCAATTGTCTCGTTTTCTTATTGATGTAAACTTCAAAAAAACATTTATCAACCTGAAATGTAATTATTATTGTAAAACCAAGCAATTGAAGCAAAAAAAAATGTTAACATTCAATGATTCATCATTTGAATAACAGAAATCATTCAAAATAAATGGATTATTTATTAATGTCCAACCAAAATAAGAATGTAAATTGAGACTAAAAGATCAATGAAATTATTTCATTTTGTATTGCGTTCAATTATTATTCCACTCAGAGAAATGTTGCATTATTTGAAATGATTATTTGAATGGAATCAAACATTTCAAAATGGAATAATATTTGAGCTAAATTTTTGAATTCTTTACAAATAAAATTGTTCCAATTCTTTAGGGGATGGAAAACTGAAATAATTTTTTTTCATTACTTCTCATGTTTTCTCTTTCAACACTAATGATTAATTTGACACCTTCAGCAGCTAAAGGTGGTTTCGCTCTTCTGAATGTCGAAGGCGACGACGACGATGATGATGACATTGAAGAACCACCTCAGAGCGATGACGAATCCGAGCAGATTCGAAGTGTCGAGAGGTCGGTGAGCAAGTCTAAGCCCCAGCAAAAACAAGAGCCCCAGGGGAAAAAGGGAAAGAAGAAGAAGAAGAAGCAGGACAGCGATGACGAGTTGGAGAAGGCCCTGGCAGAGCTGGAGATGGAGTACTCTGGGAAAAAGCCTGAGAAGCAGGAGAGCGAAGCTCCTGCTCCGGCTGATGATGCCGAGGAGGACAAGGGCAAGAAGGGGAAGAAGGATAAGGGTAAGCAGCCGGAGAAAAAAGCAGATAGTGAACCAAGGGATGAGGGCGAGGCTGAGGATGGTAGCACTGTAAAGACAGCGGCCCAGAAGAAAAAGGAAAAGAAGGAGCGGGAGAAACAGAAAAAATTGGCGCAGAAAAAGGCCGTAAGTTTTTCTTCCTTTAGATTTTCGAACTATTGCTTTCTTTTTGTTCAGAAGTTTTTAAATTTGTAGATAGGGTATTGAGTAATTAATTTAAATTATAAAAATAACTTGAAGAAGAAATAATGGTTATGGTGGAATTTTATGTTTTAATATTAATAAATAATTAATTTTTCAAAATTTACATTGGAAGTTGTTCATGTGAGGCCATAGTAATAACGAAAATGGAAATAAATTGAAAATAATACAATTAGCAGGAATTGTCTTCAAAACTTTACGTTGCTCTAAATTACTAAATTACCCAATAGTCGAAATTTAACTTAAAAATCTCAATTTTAACCTTTTAATTTTTAACTTGAGCCACAAGTTGAAATATTGAAAAGTCTCAATGTCAGTTCGTATGGCCTAAATTAAAATTGATTTTTCAGTGACTATTCTCATTGCCAAATACACTCGAAAAATTTCACAAATTAAATTAATTAATCACCAATTAATGACCTAAAACCGAATCTCGTCTAACTCTCCTCTAGGATGTTAAGCAGGATAATGAAGCCTCCTCAGCTCCCTCAACCGAAAAGCCTCCGGAAAATAATCCAGAGCTGACCGAGGTCCCCTCGGAGCCAACGGAGCTGGACGATCCCGAAGACAGCAAGAAGAAGAAGAAGAAGGGAGCCAAGGAAGATCCTAAGGACAAGGGCAAGGGTCCCAGCAAGAAGATCATCGCGGCAATGCAAGAGGCTTTGAAAAAAGCCAAAGAGGAGGAGGAACGGGCCCAGCAAGAAGAGGAGGAGCGAATCCGCCAAGAGGAGCTCCGAGAAAAGGCCCGTCTGGAGCAGCTGCAGCTCGAGCAAGAGCGGAAGGAAAAGAAGAAACTCAAGGAGAAACAGAGGAAGGAGCGTCTCAAGGCAGAAGGTAAACTCCTCACGACGAAGCAGAAGCAGGACAGGGCGAGGGCTCAGGCGATGTTGGAGGCACTGAAGGCGCAGGGAATGGAGATTCCGGAGGCTGGTGAGAAGAAGCCCAAAATGAAGCTGGGAACTAGGATAAGACCGAACAAAATAAAACAACAGACGAGTACAGAGGAAAAGGAGGAGGAGAAGAAGGACGAGAGGAAGCCAGAGCAGATTGAGCTGGAAATTGTGGACCAGAAGATACAGAAGAAGGAGGAGGACGAGGTCAAGGACAGTTGGGATGCAGTTTCCAGTGAGGATGAGATGGAGGACAAGTCAGAGGAGACCGGCAAGTCCAAGCCACCTCAAGAGGTGAAGAAAGTCACGGAGAAGGCCTCGGAGAAGAAGGAATCCTCTGAGAGTGAGTCGGAGAGTGGAAGTGATACAGAGTCTGAGGATGAGGAGGAGAGTGAGGATGACAGTGTTGATGACAGGTTGACCGATGCTGAGAGGAAGAGGGAGAAGGCCAGACTGAGGATTCAGAATAGGAGGGTTGAGGCGGAGAAGAATAAGAGTCTGGAGAATCTTAGGGCTGCTGTTGTCTGTGTTTTGGGCCATGTCGACACTGGCAAAACTAAGATTCTGGACAAGCTGAGGCGGACTAATGTTCAGGATGGGGAGGCTGGGGGAATTACACAGCAGATTGGAGCCACGAATGTTCCTATTGAGGCTATTCAAGAGAGTACCAAACATGTCAAGGGATATGGGGATAAGAACTTCAAGATTCCGGGCCTACTTATTATTGACACTCCTGGCCATGAGTCTTTCAGCAATTTGAGGAACAGGGGGTCATCGCTTTGTGATATTGCTGTACTTGTTGTTGATATTATGCATGGACTGGAGCCACAGACTCTGGAGAGTATCGGGTTGTTGAAGGCTAAAAAGTGCCCTTTCGTCGTTGCCTTGAATAAAATTGATAGGTGAGTTTGGTTATTTGCGAGGGTCCTTACAAATTAGTTTTACATTTTTTCGGAATTAAAAGATTAGTGAAAAGTATAGATTTGACACCTTTTTTTTTCTTCAAATGTCCATAGAATTTTCATTTGTCGACGAAAAAATGTGAATAATAAATGATTAATATCTGACTTTTTAAAGAAAGAAGAAAGGCTCTCTGTTTATTTATGAGCAAGTGATAAGAATAAAGAGTAGAACTGCTTTGAGTGCAATTGGTTTTTATTGTTGCGGTTTTCAGGCTATATGACTGGCAGACGATGAATCGTAAGGATGTACACGATATTATTAAGAGTCAGGGACCAAACACTCAGAGGGAGTTTGAAAAACGCTCGCAAGACGTAATTGTTCAGTTTGCTGAACAGGGACTCAATGCTGCACTTTTTTACGAGAATAAGGATCCCAGGAGTTATGTCTCTTTAGTTCCTACTAGTGCTATTACTGGTGAGTTTCAGTTCCAACAGAGTTTCTTTTTTATTAATAAAAAAAATTATCATTAGACAACATTCATGCTGAGGAAGAAATGATTATTGATAAAGGGTTCCAATTTTTAATAGTTATCAGTGATTAATTGTTATATATCCGGAGAGTATTTATAGTTTGTTGAATTAAGAATTCTTCCGATAAAGAAGAATTCTAATAAATAAATTGAATTCTTAGCTCTGCAATTTTTTGATTCAATTTTCTAATTAATTTTTTATTATGCCGGTTTGATTGCTTGAACTCAGTTCAGTTTTTCTATTTTTTGATGAGAAAATTAAGATATTTTTGTTAAAATTTATTGAAAATGATATATTAACTTTATCGTTGAAGGTGAGGGAATGGGAAATTTATTAGCACTTCTCGTCGATGCCTGCCAAGGACCTCTTGCTAAACGTCTCATGTATAGCGAAGAGCTCCAAGCAACTGTTCTCGAAGTCAAAGCACTGCCTGGTCTTGGTACAACGATAGATTGCATTCTAGTCAATGGTACACTCAGGGAAGGTGATACGATGATTGTTGCTGGGACTGATGGACCAATTGTCACTCAAATTCGATCGTTACTCATGCCACAACCACTCAAGGAATTGAGGGTCAAGGTGAGCTCATCTGTGCTATCTTTCTTTCTATTAACATTATTTCCTTCTATGATAACATTTCAATTTGGTTAAATTAACAAATGTTGTGTGTTTGCTAAACTCGTTTAATCTTCGAAAATAATTAATTTATTAATTTTACTCGACTGTCTCATTGAGTTTATTTTCCTGCTCTCACTCCTTTCTATTTATTTTTATTTGTTGTTTGCTTTTTTGTTAAACTTTTGTGTGTTTATTCATATAAAATTAATATGGAATACATTTTGGGTTTAACAGAATGCGTATCAGGAGTATAGAGAGGTAAAAGCTGCCCAAGGAGTCAAAATTGCTGCTAAGGATCTCGAGAAAGCTATTGCAGGTAAGCTGCATTTATTATAATTTAAACTAATGAAATATAATGAAACTGATTGGAAATCCAATACAAATTCAACAGAAGCTTCTACCGATTTTATTAACTTTTTACAAATATTTTTTATACATGTAAAAAATTAAGTGTCAATGACAACAAAATATATAATTATTCCATTGTTGGAAAATGTCTGACAGCATCAATTTTACGGACAACATCCGTATATGTTCTTTCACTTTCTATAGGCATTCTTCGACATAAAACTCTCTCTTCTCTTTTTATTGGGAAAATAAACAAAAACGCAAGAAATTTTTATCGCAAATATGTCAATTGCATTCTATTAATTTTTTCGGTAGAATATTTCTAATAGAATCTAATTTTGTCGAGACGGTTTTAATCGAATTATTAGTTGAGCTAGAGAGGACCTCGCCTAAGGGGTCTAAATATCGCGGACAATCCAAACGTTTTTCTTATTCTTTTGCATCATTTGGATATAAAAAAAATGCCTTGAAGTCAACTTTCCAATGAAATAGAAGCACTTTCTTATGAAATTGTCTGGTACATCCATTAAAATTTTCCCAAATTGTCCCACAGGATTAAATCTAGCAGTGGCTCAGAAGCCCGACGAAGTGGAAATACTGAGGGAAGAAATAGCAAAAGAATTGTCAAAAGCACTTGGCAACATAAAATTAGCAGAACGTGGTGTCTTCGTTCAGGCGTCAACCCTCGGTGCCCTGGAGGCACTTCTCGACTTCCTGAAGAGCAGCAAAATTCCGGTGAGTGAGACAAAAAAAATGAACGATAATAATGACAGCATTGAATGTATCTCCTTCTCCCTCTGTCCACCACTTGACTCTTGACAGAGATGATTTTGTTTGTGAAACATTCGGGAAGAGTTCTTCTTTTTAACTCTCGTGGGCATTAATACACATCGTGTGATGTGCGTTTTGGTTCACGTATGGAACAGAGAGTGTGGACACGAGAGCGAGGCCAGCAATGAACCACTTCCTTCTTAACAGTTTAGCAGGATACGGCTCATTGGCTCGACGCACCGTGCTTTTGCGGTCGTGATCCAACCCGTTGGCTATCAGACTGTTACTCTATGTGTGGTTTTGTACAGGGTGGATAAAATCATTTTATCTCGTGCAGGAAAACGACGTTTTAGGGCTTTCAGAGATTATTTTTCACTTACTAAACAACAACTGACGGAAGTTGCTAAGTAAAAGCTATGCCGGTTGATGAATTTTCTGCCGGAATTCATCGACATGAATTAGTATGATTTCATTTACTTCATTCAACCGTTCTATTTATGTGAAATTTATGTGAACCGTTCGATAAAATTGCGAATTTCGGAAGTTTTTTTCTCTGCATTAAATTCAATATTATTTTTAAGATTTAATGGTCAACTTTACAAATTACAACTTTACAACTTTACAAATTACTTGTCACTTACAAAACAACAACTGACTTAAATTGCGGAGTAAAATTCAGAATTGATAATTCATTCAAGAAAAATACAATTTACGTGAAGTCTGATGACTCATCTTTTTCCTTAAATAGCTACACATGAAATTTAATTTTTTTTTAAATCCATTGAAAAAGTCTCATCTATCTCATCGTAAAAAAATCGAAATAGCCCTCAATTTTTTAAGGCAATTTGAATACAAAATTCCGGTAAATATATTCTCGAATCATATGAGAAATCAAAATAATTTGGCTGTGAAAATCGATGTCTTATTGAAAATTCTAATAAATTGAGGAGTTATCGTCTTTCTCCTTGACCTTCTCGAATTTCCAATGGAATCTAAAATTTTCTTAGTTTTCCCGTTAATTAATCGGATAGTAAGTTCCATTAGATGAATAACAGAGTTAAAATTTAAACGTAATTCGACGAATAACATATTTCCCGTTTAATTATCTTCTACCCCTCAACAAAATCACCGAGAATGCAGCTATAACTCTACAAAGACATCATTCTCCGAACCCTGTAATAAGAAATACACGACGAAAAGGAGTAATGAAAAACCAACAGGGAAAGGGGGGGGGGGGGAGTTATGTTTAAGGGCTCTTAGTGATCCGTGATGAAAGAGAGACGGCCGGATAATTAGCGGATCGTTAATGTGATTAATCGCAGTGGAGTGCGAGAGACCGACAAAGAAAACGATGAACGCGCTCTCGGGGAGTTTATTGGGGTGGGGTTCTCTACGTGCACTCCCTCGCATTATAAATTGGGGATTAAAAAATTATCGAGTTAGCAAAACATTGCCTGGAGCTATTCCAAACGAATATTTTATTATAACGATACTATCTCATTTATTTCAATTAATATTTCATTACTTTTTATTAAATTTAATTCACGCATTCAAGAGTTATGAATATTGTTGAATATATCAAGAAATTAATTGGTTTTAAGGATCACATCAAAGTCAGGAGATTATGGAATGAAGAGTTTATTGCATTGTTTATTCAGTTTTATTTTGCATTAAGTATTTGGATTGGAATTTTTTTACCAAATTCAGTGGTTTAGGAGGAAAAAAAAACGAACATTACCTGAGGAATTTAAATTTATTATCATTATAAAACCGATAAATAAGTTTACTATTCAAATTATAAAATTAAATTTGCAAAGCTGCGATTAATTTCATTCCTCATTTGAATCAGCTCTTTTTTTTCTCAGATAAATCCATCTTTTTATCACATAAAAAAAAAGATTATTTCCTGAGGAATGAAGAATTATTGCATCATGGGTATAAAAAAATAAATTACTCATTCAACTAATAAAATGAAATTCGCAAAACCGTGTAAACTACTCTTGAAACCGTAAAAAAACACCAATAGTATTTTAGCGCTAATCGATTCGCCAGACGTCGAGATAGGAATGAAAAAAAAATCACCGAAGGCAATGGATAATTGAAGCAAAAATTTTGGGATTCAGGATGGCGCCTCATTGGAGTCATCCAACCGGTGACACGATCAATCACGACGTACTTTTTTTCAGTCTCTCACTCGTTTATTTCTCACAACATTGTTTTGCCACAAGCCGGGGTACCCCGTGCGATGCCCCTTTTTATTGAATTCTCGTTATCGAATCGAATCGCGAGATGAGAGTGAGGGAGACAGAGGTGTACAGATCGTAGTCGCCGCGGGTGGTGGAAGGCGCCAGGAGGCGTCTCCCACGTCCTGTATCCGATGGAATGCGACGGTAGCCGGTTTTCTGGTCGCGAGAGAGTCTCCCCAACTTATTATTTTTTTTTTTTGTGTTACGTCCACTTTGGCGCGTTCGACTACGTTTCGGAATGGGGATAAATAATTGTAATGAGTGAGAGTCAATGGTGAAACGATTGAATAGTATTGGAGGGTTGAGCTTTGGGGGAAGAAGTCGTCAGATTGAAATCGATAGAGATGCTGCTGAGAATTCAATTGGAGGATTTTAAATGAGATTATTTTTATGGATTTTTTGAGGGTGTCGTACCGAAATGTTTAATAAATCAAGGAAATTTTGTTTGGTTTAATAGCGCGGATTATTTAAAAAAATTCGATCACAGACTCGATTAATAAACAAAATTTGCAGGTTCAGCATTGGCTTTTATGAGATTATGCATTAAAATGAAGAATTAACTAATTCAGAGATCCACAAAAAATCTTAATCAAACTATTAAATAACTGAATCGATTAAACCGAACTAAGCAACGAGAATACGAGAATTTCTAATAATAAATTGAATCTTATTTTTATTAATGTCCCGAAATATTTTTAAAACATTAAAACATAAAACATTTTCTATAAAACATTTTTTGAATTCACGAGAGGTCATAAGAGAGTAAACTGAGGGCTAAAATTGGGTCATAGGCCCATTAGGATCATAGGAAATTCCTATAGGATTGGGTCAAAATAAAGGACATGGGGGTCGTATAGGATCTATAAAATAAAAAATAAAAAATAATATGATACATAAAATGAGATAAAAAATTAAAAAAATAATAAAAGGGTCAAACGGGATCAGAAGGTCAAAATGAGGGTCACGATGAGTCATACAGCATTATGAGGATGTACATAAAGGTTATAGAGATCATATAGGGAGGTCATATAAACGAACGGACGGCTCAATAAAAGGATAGTATCATTGGAGATCAATAGATTTTTTTTCTATTGAGACTCGTATGACAGAAAAATCTTCTTCTCGTATTCAATAATTTTATCAATTACCTGAGTCAGCCACTTTTGCTTAAATAGAATAAACATAAATTGAGAAGAGTGACGTAGAGTAAAGACTTATGAGAGATAAAAAGATAATCATAAACCAAAGAAGTTTATTAAGCAAAAAACGTGTAAAAATGATGTGATATTATCCTTGAAGGGCCCTACTTGTCTTACGTAGGCCCTCAAAAATACGTCGGTAAGATAAAAGCCCCTATCCCCTGGTGTAAATACAAACGCGAGATAAGAATGTTCGTAAATACCTTCCACTGTTTTTTTGCTCCCTTCCCCATCCTCGGGGATTTTTCAGAGATAAAATTGTCGACGTGGGAGAATGAGGGAGAGGAATTGGAGAGAGGGTGAAAAGATTATTCTCAACCGAGGGCACAAGTCCCAGTCGATTTCAGAGCCGGTAGTTCGTAAATCAAACTAACGAGCGGATGCACCTTGCTCGATTCAAGAGGAAGGGCGAGAGACAAAAAAGGAATGGGAGGGAACGGAGAAATAAAGAATTGGAGATGAATAAAACAGAGATGAATATACGAGTCAACGAGATTTCGGGGTCTGGGGACTTCCGGTCGAGAATCGATTGGTTCATTAGTTTTCTTGTTACGTTGAATTGTTGAGGACACTTTCATGGCTTCCATTGTTCAGTCATTGGAAAAAAAATTGGGGGTTGGGTGGTGTTGCTTGGGTACTGTTAATGCACATTTTTTATGCTTTTTTATTATTTAATTAGGTATTATGAATGGTTTCAATTGAAATTATCAAGTTTCAAATTGGGAGATTAGAAAGGGTATACTTTCAAGTCATGATGTGAGAAAGTAATTGCATAAACAATTAACGAATAATTTGTTTTATGGCAATTTGCCCTGTATTTCACTGACAAATAAACCAAAATATCCGAGAAAATTGAATTCACCAAATCATCAAAGTTCCCAGTATTCCATTAAAACGAGAGATGGCGAAAAAGCAGAGATGAATTTCCATTCACTTCTGTCATGTTAAATTTTTTCCAATTGAATTTATATGGATTGCCTCGTGGGAAAGAAAACATCGATTAAGGATCGTAAATTTTCTTTTTGATACAAAGATCATTGGCGAACTGAATTGCCTAAAAAAAAATACACGAACGTTTTATCGACCACTCGTTACGGGACATTTTAAAGAGTTTGTTCGAAACTTGTGATGTGTATGTTTTTTTTTTTAATGCCGTTGCGTTCTCCCGATTGTGTTATTCGATCTTTTGGTCTGGCCAAGTCTCCCATGGCGATGGTCTCGATCATTCGATCTGAAAAGGATCCGCTGTGGAATAGTTGTCCCTCTGTACCAAGTCTCCGTAAACCAACCAGTTTCATATCCGTTGCCTGAAGGTGATGGCTTCTGGAGAGACGAGAGACGAGATCATCCCCTCGTTTCTCTCATTCCACATTACATTCTTCATCGTACCATTGTAATATTTTAGTTCGCGGTAAAATATAACGAGGATTACGTATTTTACGTGACATGAATTTCAGTTTTAAGAGGAAAATACGAGAATCCAGAGATAATTGTCTTATGGTTTTTTTTTAATAATTGGTTCATGGAATTGAAAATTCTTCTTTTGATACATAACTATTGTGCAATAAAATCATTATTTAAAAATTTTGAAGATCTCAAATTGAGACCTGACTATTCCAATTTGAAAGGATCGAATGGAAAACCTTAAAAACTCGAATTGAATTGGTTCTAATTATTTATAATTAATGAAAATATTATCTTTTTATTACCTGAAAGAAATACTTTAGCTATTTAATTACTCGAAAATTTAAGTTTAATGGAAAATTTTGAATAACTTAATAATTTTTCATAAATCAATTGAAATTTCATGAAGACAAACAATTAATAACAAATAATTGAAATAACCAATTAATTTAACTTCGGGTGGAAAAAACTCCTGGAATGACAATTTTCCCTGACAAAGTAAAAAAAATCACTTTTCCAACAGCTGTCGAGGAATTTCCGAATTCCTCCACTCTTCCGTTAACTAAAAATCCGAAAATCCACTTACCCAAATTTTTCTGGCTTTTACTCATTTTTGAGGCATAATTAAACTGAAATGGCCAGTATCCGTTAATTTTTTACAAAAATATTTTAATTTCCGCAATAAAATATTTTAATACCGAACATTAATTGTGAAAAAAAAATATATAATAAACGATAAGAAATGTTAAGCATGCAAAATACAGTTTCTCCGTCCAGTACCATGAAATAAATAAAATTTATGGCGTGACATTTGTGACTTGGGAGCGATGAGCATAGAAGAGGAAAGGAAAAAATAAAGCCGATAAAATTTGCAAATGTATCTGGGAGTGGCCTCAAACGTACGTCCTTGCTCGTGTTATGAATGGACTTCCCCCGCCACTTGGGCACCCATCGTAGAAATCACGTGGTGGATGCCCCAGTGACGTAGAATATCCCCCTTCGAATGGCCACTTCTCCCCTCCCCTCCTTCACACACGTTTAACGTATGTAAAACCCATCGAAACCCATTGGCTTCAAACACATCGTTCATTCTTTACTCGTTTTCGTTTCTCGTCCGCATTGAAAATTTATCGCCTCCTCTTCGATGCCTGGCCTGCGCAATAAATTCAACCGGCCCTGGGGTTTGTCATACATAGGCATGAGACAGGTGATAATCAATTGGAATGCGTAATATGAATGGGCTTGATAACTATCATAATATTCAGCCACCATTTGCCTCAATCGATTGCCAATGAAAAGAACTTTCTAATGAATTATGTTAACGAATGTCAATGAGAATTATTTTTCACCACCTGATGGCTATTTCGTGAAAATTATACGATTCTATATATTTCATTTGCATAAACTAATGATTTATTAGTTAGAAATTTGGATTTAGGAATTTTACACAATTTAGTTAGGTTTATTTAAAAATACGTCACGAGTTTATTTGGCTCAAGCAAACATTGTTTGCTTCAGGATTGCTGAATGAGAGTGCGGAATTTGCGATTAAAATAGTATTCAATAGTTTTCCCTTTGGAAATTTAATGCAGATGTTTATTTTAAATTTTCCGATAAGAAAGTTATTGTCTTCATCCCGAAAATGAAATTTACTGGTTTCATGACATGTTGACGTTTCATGAGCAAGAGAATCTCTTCCCATAGTTTTTGGAAACGGCTGTGTGTTTATGTGTATATGGGTGTAGTCTTTTTCGTTCACGCTACCGAGCGAACGCGCCATGTCACTGTCAGAATTTGTTTTAATTGACTTCAACGACATGTAGGGTATACAGATCGAGGGGAAATTTCCTCAGAAATTCAATGGAATTCATCCGGGATGGATATGTCTTTTCATTCTCGAGATATCGCCGAAAAACTGAGGTTGACGAGATCGTCAAAAAAATGGGTTTTGCGACGATTTTTTCGATCGAAAATCAACTGTGATTGGCATGAGGAGTATCTACTTCTACGCAAAATGTCCTTAGGAATCCAATGGAGTTGACCTCGTCCCGATATCTCAATTAGTTCTCGAAAAATTTGCAAAAAACTCAAAGAGGGTCGGCCGAAGTGCCCCAAAAAGTACCTTTTCGTCCCTGGCGCCCGAAAATCCGCGATTCTAACCTCACTCCGTTCGGTTAGATCGCGGTTTTCGGCCCCAGAGACGAAAAATATTATACGTCAC
>JAPYZN010001484.1:0-25326 GCA_030522865.1 Psyttalia lounsburyi | reverse complement strand
ATGTACCTGCTATTTGCATATTGTACTTTAGATTATAAGGGGTAGGGAGGGGATTAAAAATGTAAAAACCCGAAAGGGTATACATGTGACAAATAAATCGTACACGTATATTTTCTTCAATAATTTTTGCAATTTTTTTTTCCATTAAATTTGACTCTTTTATCGTGAATTCTGTGTTTCGAAATTCCGAGGGAATGCTCATGTCGATGATAACCCAGCAATAATTGAAATGAAAAGAAATTGAAGGGTTTACCTCTGTAATTTACCACGTAAGGACGATTGTCTGTGTATGGGGAGTGCGTGTAATTCCAACGTGATATGCAGTTTTTTTTTTCATCAGGTCCCACGGGTTTCACGACGCTCCACAACAACTCTCGGTCTTTCTCGCGTATTCGTCTCATTCTCGCGGCTCGATCAGACGTTGTGACGCCGGTTTTCCTGTACACTGGACAGCTCTCGTTTGCCCTACATTCCCGTTAGTCAATCACTTTTTCATCTTCAATTGCCACTTTCGTTTGGGAAAATCATTTCACGCAATTGAGACAATATTGCCAGAAACTGAAATAATGGTATCGACATAATTAGGTGATACTACTGAAATTTGACATTGCGGCAATGAAAAAATTGACCACCGTGAGAAGTGAATTTGAAGACAATTCAATTATTTCTACTCACTTTCTACACTTTTTATCAGGAATACAGGAGTTTCAGATTTTTTTAAAATCCTGCGCCATTCTGCATTGCTTCAGATGAATCAAACATATTCTTTGCGATTACACAGGGAAAGATAATCTTACAGAGGCCAATTTTTTAATTACAGTTGTGCAGTCATTTTGCCAATATCTCCTGATCCCATTGGATTGCAGTGTCAATTCCATTCCGGAAACAGTGAGCTTGTCCTCGAGGACGTTCTCTCTGAGATAAAACTGGACAAGTCAATAAAGTGTACATTTTGCTAGTCCAGTAGTGGGGGACACGCTATCAAGAGGCCTCAATTGGTCATGACTTACCAGATTGGACCGCCTTTGATGTGTGCACCGATACATAAGTCGAATTTATCTGGCAGATCTGAACTTCAATGCAGATTCGAGTAAAACGTAGCGACTCGAGAGACAGTCTCGTTAATCAAAGAAATAATTCAGAAACTAGTGATTTCATCGGATAATGTCGACAATGTTTAACATATTTCTCAAGATAATTCTGTAGCTTTCAGATGTCAATGCGTTGTATCTCAAATATTTAATTACTCCACTGAATTGAAACGGCAAGTGTGAGTTCAATTATTCCCTAAAAATGAATAGAAATCAGAAAAATTCAAGTGAATATGTTCCTGAATTTTTAATGAATTGAATTATCAATGAAATATGAAATTTCATTAATTTTTCCGCCCCAAAATTAGATCTTACTTTTCTAAAAATGTCTAACTCTCATAATTATTTTTATCCACGTATTTTCCCAGTGTTCTCATCTGCAATTCTGGTATTTAGGTCTCAAGAAATCTCATCCTATCGCCAACAGTGTCACTCCAATGTCTCCTGAACATCCCCGGGGGCCATAGAGAAATTATCGTGAATTGTAAATCACGTTTCTCTGTAACTATAGGATCGAGAATAAATGACACCTGCCATTTTGTGAGATCGAGTTTCCATCGATGAATAATCGTCCCTTGATAAACCCACAGGGGGATAATTGCTCTGCAAACTTCGCCCATTAGATCTCAGCTCTTACGATTAAAAAAAAAATTTCAGAGCTCATTCGAATTGTCGTTGGCACGATGTCAACGTTAGACAAATTTCTGTCAGTCTCACTAGACTCGTACATACTACGATAGATGAATAATACGTTACGCAACGGGAAAACAATTACCTATTACCATCATAACGATGCCTACATACCTGATAATTGAAAGCTTACTGATGAATGCGACTAATAAAAGATTTATCTCTTTATTTATAACTCGATGATTAGTGGAGGTGTTTTTGTATTTGTGGAATTCTAACAAACTTAAACTCCTAAAATTTTGAAATTGCTGTAATAGAATATTGACCTCTATAAGATTTTTTCCATAAATAGCAACAAAACGAATTAGCCACCATTTTCATTACATTTCATCTTATCAGCTGTTTTCAATTTTTTTTTTCAATTTCCAGCTATTTTGGGTGGGCTTAAGTCGATTAATATATTTTTTCCCTGACTACCCAAGGTCAATTTGTTATTGCCCGACTTTGAATTTTCCGTAGTATTCCCCCTTATTTGTTTCTGAATAATGAGCGAGCGATTTTTATATAATTTTTCAATATATATTTCCTACTATGAAGTCTTCCACAATCCTCAACATCAGCCGAATCAATAAGGAAAACGTTAAAGATAATTGCCACGGGGAAAAAAAAATTGACAGTTATTCTCTTGGCTCATCAACAACCCAATTGTAATAAATCTAGGGTAACAATCAGTGTAAAAATGTAAAAAATGTGACAAAAAGTCTCAACACTTCCGTAAAAAATTCGATTTCTCATTGTTCCGTTATAGAATATTCATTATGTAACAGCGTCTGTAACGAAATGAGAAGAAAAAAAAAGGCAATCAGGCACAATTTTTTTTTCACCCGAGACTGTTGATCGTTGATTCAGGGCCATTAGCTGGTCGTCTGCGCAAATGATCCCCAATAGTATTGGCAAAACGACTTGCATTGGCAAATGAACGTGCTCTCTCCCTTGCTCTCTCAGCCTCACGTTTTATTATTATTTTCTCAGTGAGATAAGCCTCGCGTTTAATACGATCTCGCAATTTTCGGGGCACACCGGATAAACACCACTGAACTGCCATTGTAAATAATCCAACGACACTTTGAAAAACTACGACGAAAATAAATCTCGCTGCTAGAATGTGCCAGTATATGCTTGGTCTCTTGTAGGGCTGCTCAGGGTGATCAGGGGGATTTCTGTATTCCGAATATCTGCACTCAGTTATGTTGCCAAAGGTGCTGTGAAGGGGGCCCGTATTCTGTTGGAAATCTATGGTATTGAAATATGCCAGACTATGATTCAAAAAGCCAACGTCCGATTGATCTGGGCTCACTGCCTTCATGTAGACGAGGCGGGGAATTAGGGTCGAGGAAAATGCGATGATAAATGCCTGAAATAATTGACAAGAGTCAGAGTTGAATAAAGTTTAACTTTTTTTTCTCACGACTTGATTGAGGTTCAAGGCCGAGAGTTGTTATCATCGTAATAGAAAACCGTCTCTAATTATATAATTGTCCGTTACTGAGAAGTCTTCAAATATGGCTATTGTAAAATTCAAAGAAAAATGAAAAGTAAAAAACAGAGGAAAGCAATAAATTATTGAGCCACTTACATTCGTTGTAACAGAAATTCGCGCCAAAGCATCGAGAATCTGCTTCCAAATGCCAATATCCTTGGTCCTTCTAGGCACAGGTCTCCGATAATGTCTCAGAAACTTGGTAGCATCAAGCCTCATCTCCAGAACATTATTCGCCAGTGCAAAGAGTGGAGCGAGTGGAAAAGCCACGACGAAAATGGTAATAAATCCAAATTGAATGACCATCTCCAAATACTCATCGTAGAGACCCCTAGGACTCCAGTCCAACAGCTTGAAGTCCTTGATCCACTGACTCCTCGATGGAATTGGATCTTTTTGCTTCAATCCCGTGTGAATTCTAAATAATGCCCACCACTTGAGTAAAATTGGCAGGATCATCTCCAAAGCAGTAGCAACAGCCTGTTTTCCCACCATAATAATCGCCAATTGGATACTCAACTCCATCAAGCATCCTCCAGGTGCGCACTCCTCTTGCCTGAATCCCAGAATTCTGTTGTATTTCTTCGGATAACCTGGAAATTTTCCTTTCAAAAATGCAACGTAAAAAATCGATGCATAATAATTGACAAATTGAAAGACATAGACTTTCAGAGTTAAACTGTCATCGAACTCCTGCTGAGTCCTCAGCATCTCCATCTCTGTGAGATAGACAGCAAGCCAGTCGTAAAAATAATTCAAAACAAGAATGCAAACGAGATTAATCGCCGCTGCAACAGTGGGAAGTGCAAATGTCTTGTACTGATTGCTATCCAATTCCCTTCCAAACAAAGAATTCGATGTTATCATTGACATTCTGTAGAGGACAACAGCAAAGACAGCAGCAACAGCGACAAGTACCAGTAGAATAACAACAGAAAAACTCAACATTGTCGCAGGTACACGAACTTTCCAAAAGCTGACGTGAGGCTCTGTCTTCCGAGTCACTGGATTCAATTTATTTTTCACTTTGAAATTGAATAGCTCTGCTTTCTGCATCATTGAAAGATACTGAGGCCGAGGATGCTCTGCCCCCTGGTCCCAGCCCACTAGCCCCCAGCGATAGCTCAGTTCCTCTGATTTACGACGCCAGAGCTCGAGGTAGAGGACTGACCAGAAGGACATGAACACTGCAAAAATGACTGCTGCTGGGGTATCGAAGAGGAGAGTCATTTTGGTGAGGATGCAGGTGGTGTTCAGACGCCAGAAGTCACAGTTTTTGTCGCACTGGGGGCACATTATGATAGTATCCGCCCACGGAGAACAGGCGTCTTTGCCAATTTCGTTGGAGTTCAGGGTTATTAGGCCGTAGAAGAAACACAAGAGACCAGCAATACTCGCCGGTATCAACATGTAAGTGTAAAATCCGAGCCAAGCGAAGTAGAGAGCGACATTGACTCCAAAATACTCTTGAATTGTGTCCAGTGGCTGTAACTTCACCCACTTCTTCGGACTAGCCCATTCATTGTACAGTAATGATCGGGTTGTTTCAGGCTGTTGGTAGGTACCCTGAAACATCAACAATGCTGGAATTATTCACTGAACTGAGAGATTTAATAGTATAATAAGCCATAAGAGCTGTAAGGTTATTATTCTGCGCCGGGTATAATCATCAAAACAGCTCGAGTCGCTTATACAATTTTATGTTACAAGTGCCTGACTACATTTTTGTTATTCATCTATTTAATCAATGATTTTTTTAGACTACCTAAATGACTGAAACATTTGTTTAAACAAAAAAAAAGGAAATAAATCTTTCAAACAAAACAGTTTTCAAATATTTGAATAAAATGATGTTGCTGCAGAATATTAGATGCTTTAATTTTCATTTTTTCTAAAACCCATTGATAGATTTGGGCAGTTTGTTAAGTTGTAATTGATATTTTGTAGTCAATTCGAAGTTTTCTTTGTTTTCTATGACGAGATCCGCAGATGATGATGATTTGTCTGGATTAGCTCCTTTAGACTGTACAACTGTGTTCTGTAATTGTAATTTGTTGTAATTTTTTCATTGAAACACATATATATAACTTATTTTGAAATAACATGTTTTTTTTTTACTAAAACGTTACCCTCTTTTTCAATAAAAGATTTGAATATCAGAAAAATTGTAGAAAATTTGATGCAGCAAAGATGATCCTTTATTGATTATTGATTATTGTACCATACTCAATAAATGAACCATTTTTCTATCTACCTTCTCCTCCCCCACGTATTAAAAAACATAATTTTTGAAAATTACATATAAAAAAAAATGTAATGTTTCGATTAAAAAATATGTAATTTGTTGTGAAGAAAATATGTAATTAGGTTTGAAAATATACGTATTCGTTTTTAAGTTTGCGAGGGAGGAGAATGTCGACAGAAAAAGTCATGAAAAAAAATCGCGTATTCACGCACACAAAAACAGTACTCCAGCTGTGGACTTTCAGGCACGTGTAACATAAAATACACCAAGTGGAACACTACTGAAGTTTGAGTCTAGAGTGGCTAGAATACATTTTTTTCCTGTGACAAGAAGACAAAAAAATCTCAGGACTCTCAAATTTCAATAGGTCTTCCCATAAACATTCAATTAAACTATTCTACTGACATCATGCAGTGGATATGCAGCAGAATAAACGCCATTGGCTATTAGACGCTGAATTCCCTCGGACTGTCTCTCCAAAATAAAATCCACAATCATTGCACGAAAGTTCGTGGGAAAAAAATTGTCATCCTCGAGGTCAAACCTTGCAGTGGGAGAAATCACAATTACTCGCAAGTACTACGTGGTTTAATTTAGTTTTTTTTGCTTGTATGTTTTGCTTACAGGTAATCCTTGTCCCTTGAAAATTCAGCTAAAAGCCTCGTTTCTCGTTTGGGAAATTTTGAAGAATCCAATTGTGCGCATTTGAATAAATTTATGAACCACGATTTAGCGTCTTCGAAAATGTCCTTGTCAGACACCTCTAGTTCCTCATTGGACAGGTGTTTTATGGGCATTTTTAACTTCATTATTTCGCAGAATCTGCACAAGACTTCCTGAAATTGAAATAGTCCGATTTAAAGATTTGTTTTCAATGATTTGTTTTGGGAAAATAGTACCTTTGGAGCATGGATTTTGATGAAGACTAGTTCTCGAATTTGTTCGTAATCTAAATGGAGTCCTTGATTCCTGAGTTCATTCTCAAACTCTTCCCTCCTTAATCCATGTGTTAAATTACCACTGTGCATGTAAGCGAGAACAAAATCAATTTGTGGAGAAGGGATTTCACTCCCTGAATCCTTCATTGGGTCCATGGGCAAAGGAAGATCCTGTTGTTCGGAGGAAAGCATTTGTTCTGTTGTGTCCCAACGGCCATTGAGGACACCTCTGGCTCCCACGATGTCCCCATTGAAAGTCAAATCCATCGTTACTTAATGAAAAAATATATTTCAATTAAGTTGTTCATAAAATTATCAAAACATAATCTCGAAAATGATGACTGATTTATGCAAATGATTGGTTTGTTGGTTGCTTCACGAAATAAAGTGAAGACAATTTTCAAATGGAGAAGATTATGGGGAAAAAATTATTCTGATATTGTTTTTTTAACTTGGTCATTATCGAGATGGTGAAACAATTGACAAGATGAAAGAACAATAATCGTCAATATTTGTTATCACAAACTTCTGGTGATGGAAAAAATGGAGACACTCGTTTAATTATCAATTGAAATACTTACCACTTCAGCAGACTGTCCGTTTAATATTTGAATTCATCGATTCATGAAACAAAAGCGCCATTGACCATCTCCAATCAATGTTCCCCCTCGTCAAAGAATTCTCCTCGAACTGACGATAAAAGACTCAAGGTCGTATTAATTCCACTGATTCTTCAAATAGTGAAATACTACCCAGATGAATCACAGGTTAAAAATGAAAATGCGTCATAAAAATTCTCCAAATATTGACTCAATCACCAATGACAGCAATCAAATAAAAAAAAAATCATCTCACCATGCAAAAATTGTTGTAATCACTTGCTCCAATTTCGATGTATAAAATAAAAGTAATGATTGTTATGACTAGATGAAAATAAGCAACAGGTATCACAGCTGATATAGCCACACACTCCGCAGGAGGCAACGGTTGAATTGTATGAGAATTTGTTCCGAAACAATTCACAGCCCATGAAAAATTAATTTACAAATAATTAACTCGTATTGACCCACTTTCGGACCTCGTCAACCGGTCGAAACGATCCCATAGTAATTAAACTAATGGGCACTAATGGCAAGACATATCCGCGAGCCGCTGCGGTGGCCATTGTTGGATGGGAGAGCTCCTGTGACTATACATATCCTGAGCTGTGTAAAGATTGTAAAAATTCAAGTAGTATATACAACTGTACACGAAAACAACAGTAGGTACGTAGAGAAAAATCATTGTATGGTCGGACAAACGAAAGAATAGTCCTCAAATTTATCCCCACTCTTGCCAATGCCCTTTACATTCATTGTCTCCCACTTCTAATGTCCAGAGCTACAATCTTCTCAGTCTAACAGGATTTAATGACATCTGTACTTATCTGTCATGTCGGTTAAGAAGTGTTGGTAGGGTAGAAACCAATCTCCAGTAGAAAAACCGCAGTAGAGTAACCGCATAATAGCCTGGAGGAGTAGGAGGTTTCTCCAATGAGAAACCAATCTCATTCGGTCGACATTGGTCATGATGGCAATATTGGCCACGGCCAGAAAAAAGTTGTGTCAGCGTCGAAATGTACACTGTAGCGTACCTGTGTCGGTAAGTGTTGTTGCCGACTGTCTATAGCTGCCCACAGAGGCTTAATTGGTGGTGCCATCTCAATCGAGGAATCAACATTTCAGTGGAGGGAACTCGCCTGCACGGACGATTTTCAAAAATTCGCGTTCACTTTTATCATTTTCTTTTGTTTGTAAATAATGTCTGATAGTGGTGAAACCTTGCGTCGTTCCATCAGGATCAGAACAAAAGTCAGTCTAAGTGACAATGAAGAAACATCGACTCCCTCGAAAGCCTCCAGAGGTAAAACTAATTTTTTTTTTTGGAGCAAGCGATACTTAACCTCTAGCAGCTGTTTTCGGCTCCGAATCACTTGTGCATGAGTTTCCTGAAGTTCAGGAATTTATTTGATGATTTATTTTGTTTCACAAAATTAATGATGGGCTTCTGGCGGAATTAGGGACTCGAACACCTTCCACGAGAAGCAGAATACGGAAAACTAGTGGATCCAGTGGCAGTCAACCTTCAACTCCCGCTAAAACCCCTGGTAATGACAATTTTTTATGCCATATTCGACGCCAAATGAGTTCAACTCTGATCCTCTTCTCGTATAAATTGATCCCGCTTTTTTCTAGATTTTAGGGACTCATCCCAAGACTTTGCCTAATTTTTTTTCGTCTGTCAAGTTTGAACAAGTGATTTTTGTCAATAATTCGAGCTCTATGTAGGATTTGATATTGTTATTAATTTGTTCTCTAAATTCTGCTGTAAATATGCTCAAAACCAAATCATTAAACATTGTAAAAAATTCCTGAACAAAAATGAATGTCTACTTTATAATCAATAGGACAGAATAGTAAAACTCTCTCCATCAAATAATTAATTACAATTATGTTCAATTTGAATGAATATTAAGGCACATCAAAAAGAGGAAAAGCCAGAAAAACCAGCATTTCGAGCATTAACTCTGAGCTATCCCCACGTACGATAAAAGAAGACCTCGAGCAGGAGCTCGAGAGAATCGAAGAGGACGTCCAAAAGCCGAAAGAACTGTTTGACGATGAGGACGTCAGTGGCAATAAAATATACGGGTTTCAAACTCCCTCTAAGAAGGATGCAATGGCCCAGAAAGCCTTGCAATCTCGTACCCCAGCACGAACTGACACTCCAAAATCTCGGTCCGTTCGAGTATTGCTTCAGAAAATAAATCTGACCACTCCGAAGAAATCAACAGTGACCAAACCACCTCCAACAAAATCAATTCTGTCTAATAAGTCTACAAGAGCTCCAGAGACCAAGAAGAGACAGGTTTATTTTCCCAGTGATAGTGAGAGTGAGAGCGTCTCGGAGGGCAGCGAATACGCCCCTTCTAACGATGAAGATGATAATGATGAGGAAGAGGCGGAGAATGGAACTGATGAGGATACTGAGGGCGATAACGAGAACAGTGAGGATGCATCTCCAATGAAAAATCTGAAAGGCTGTAGGAGAAAAATCCCAGTGCCCATTACTCCCTGCAGAAGGGGAAGATCAAGAAGTAACATAACATATCATGATTTTGTAAGTGCAGTTAACCAATACTTAATTAATTTACTAGTTAATTGAGTAAGATAATGCGTAAAGCAAACGTTCAACTGATCAATTGATAATTGAAGTTATCAAGTCTATGAAAAAATTAAAACTACTGGCCAAAGAAATGCATTCATTATAACAATATTTTTCAATATTCACCAGTTTTGTCATCAAAATATTTTCTCTTTTCCAGCACTTGAAGACTGATGAATACTTTACAAACCAAACTGAGAAGGTGCTCACCTCAGACCGCACTCTCAACCGGCTGAAAACCCCTCGACTGAATGAGGAGAAACTCCAAGAGCTGTTGAGCAATCAGAGCCACATATCAGAGCCCCACAAGAAAGGGATTCAGGACTTGACAAACAGCTGTAGATCAATGTTCCCCATGTGGTATCATGTGATGGAGGAAGGCTACAGCATTCTGCTGCATGGTCTTGGCTCCAAGCGCAACCTTATAAACGACTTCCACAAGGAGATAATCGCTGATCACCCGACCCTGGTCGTCAATGGATTTTTCCCCAGTTTAACCATAAAAGACGTTCTCGATGGAATCATAACAGAACTTCTAAATCTGGACTGTCCCACGAATGCTAACGAGTGCTTCAGCATCATCGAGGAGACTTTGAGGAAAAATCCAGAGGACAAACTGTACCTGTTGGTTCACAATATCGATGGAACCATGCTGAGGAACAATAAAGCACAAGACACTCTGTCTCGTCTTGCTGCCATTAAAAATGTTAGACTGTTGGCCTCTGTGGATCACATAAATGCACCATTAACCTGGGACAATGTCAAGAGGTCTAGGTACAATTTTTACTGGCTGGATGCCACTACTCTTCTACCTTATGAGGCCGAGACCTCCTACGAGAGCTCACTGATGGTCCAGCAGAGTGGAGCACTCGCTCTGTCCTCACTCCACAATGTCTTCGCCTCGCTAACTAGCAATGCCAAGGCCATCTACATAATCTTGGTCAAACATCAGATTGAAAATGGCAAGAGCAATCTCTATCCTGGGATGGCGTTCAAGGATCTCTACACGGGTGCCAGGGAGGCCTTCCTCGTCAGCTCTGATCTGGCTCTGAGAGCCCAACTGATTGAGTTCATTGATCACAAGCTCGTGAAGACCAAGAGGAATGTTGATGGGGCTGAGTATCTGGCTATTCCACTGAATAATTCGCTTTTGAAAAAATTCATCGAAGAACATGGAGATCAGTGATGGCGATGGGTTATTGTTGTTGGTGGAGCACGATTGTGGGCACGATTTTTGCCAATTATTTATATATTTTTTTGTAATTTTGGGGTTCATGTAAATTATGGAATTATATTTTTTTACGGATGCGGAACGTTGTAAATTTTTTTATTCTAAGCTGTCCTGTTTTATCTTTTGGTGTAAAATGTTACTGGAAAATTAGTAATTATTTTTTTATGCTTACGGAAATTGTGAGGACGGGGTTTTTTAGTCTGTCGGCGAAAAATTCGGAAAACAAATTGAGAGAATGTTTTTTGAGCTCTGTAACTATAAAAAAATCCGCATCAAATTCGGAGAGGGCGAGGATCAGGCGTTGACTCATTTAGCATAGCAAACTTCATATATTCCATGTTATTTAATTTCAAATTCTTCTACATTTTTATTACTTAATATATTTCGTGCATTCATCCAGTAAAATCATTGTGGACTCGCTTTTCGAGAAACTTCCGAGTGCAGAATACAATAAAAACGTATTAATTTATTAATTATATTTCCATAAATTATTCGGCGTGAAATTGTTCTTCATTTATGGATATCCACAATGTTTTTGAAAATTCGTATTTACAAAATATTCCCCCTGAAAGATATTTTTCAACCCATACCACCAACACAATCATAAAATCCATCATCTCATTCTCGAAATCCATTATATCTTGTCACAAAAATTCAAATAAACTAACCTCAACAGTTGGCACTCCCCACCAAACAAAACCCCCAAGATGGCGCCCGAGTCGTTGCTATCGAGTTTCGGACAAGTGTATCTCGGGCACAACGATGACCGGGTCCTCGTATTGTGCTTGAACAAAAAGAAAAACAAACCCCCTCTCCCCTTCTCCCACTGTCAGAGCTAAAGAGAAGCATTAAAATGTCGTGGATAATAAGTGTCGTGAGGTGTGGAGAGTTCATTAAATTTCAGGGGTGAATCGAGAAAGACGGAAGCTGCCTGTGACAGTCCCATCCGGTAAGAATTTCCGCCGCAACTCGACCTCTGTCTCTCATCCCTCAAGGTTGTCATTTCATTCGTTTTTCCCTCTCCCCCTCTGTTTCATTATTTTTCTTCCTCGCTGTTAACTTGCCACGACCGACAGTTGAACGGCCTTGACTTTAGTACAAATAAAACGTCTGGTAAATCGCTTTACTGTCTACGTATTAAATCGCGAGAAATGAGCCAATCCAATACGAATTTTAGTGCGGCCCAGGCGACACATACCGGGACTCAACTAACCTCTCTTGTTGTCAAAAATATTCGTTGGACTAGCCACTATTTTTCTGTTAATAATAGTAAACAATATATAACTTTGCAATAATTCTGCAGTCATTATTATACATTGAAGGGCCGACCTCTAGGTAATTTTACACTCGTTCAATTATTATTGATTTAATTACAACCGGTCATAGAAGCTTTTGTACTGGACACGTAAACTTTTATTTCCACTTTTTTTTGTGTATTTATCTTTCCTCCATTCCTTGGAATTGAAGGAGAATTCTATCGATTAACGTGTGGAATCTATTTCAACAGCTGTGGGGATGTACTTAGTCATCAAACATTCATTTCCTTCATTCATTATTTAATTGTTGTTGAGGGAAGATAACACCTTGACTTTGTTACAACTACGACATCTGGCAAATTGCTTTGTTGTTTTCGTATAAAGTCGACAGAAATTACCTAATGAAATACTAATTTTAGAGTATCACCGGGATTAAAGTAACCTCTCTTGTGTCCCAAACATTCCAAGAATTTGTTTCTATTTTTTTTTTCAATATCGATAAACACTAAATAACTTCACACAAATTCGGTATATTGTACATTGGCTCAACCTCTAGGTAATTTTACAATTTTTATCGATTTATTTATAACACCTAAGCAAAGTGTTTGAACTCAACACAAACTCTTTATTTGTTCTTTTGTTTGTTTGTTTCTTTTTTCATTCTTTTTCCGTAACGTTCAAGTGAAGGAAAATTTTACCGATTTAAATGTAAAATTAATTTCACCAGCTGTGGATATTTGTCTTATCATCAAACAACCGTTGCCTTAATCCGTAATTTAATTGTTGTTGAGCAAAGATAACACACGTCTCGTTGATATTTTGCCAACCGTTCTTTATTCTTGGTGCAGTATTGTTGTCATCGAGTCTCTGGTGTTAATAACAGTGTAAGGTGGATCATATTCAATTTCCATACAAACCTCTACCAGTCATCCATTACACTTTAACAACATGTGTCGGTTTTAACAATTCAAGTGGCTCTCCTGGCAAATTATTCCCATCATTTTTTTCATATTTTTTTGCCGCTTCAGTCGCCCAATTATTTAGACTTCTCGGGGACTTATACATTTTTTAGAACCAAAATTACATTTCAACTTTTTGTCTAAAATGTCCGATTCATTTTCGGTAATTTTTTTATTGACTCTTCATTCCAATTAAATTTTAAGGAATTTTGTCATTGAAAATTCAGAATTCCGGGGAAAAGTCAGTAAAAAGTGAAGCTTCTGGTTTCAAAAGAAAATATTTTGTAGGGAAATCTAATAAAATTGTTCTTTTTTCGCTTCCAAATGGGAGCATTACAATTTTCGACTTTTGGATTTTCTATTTTTTCGTGGAAATTATGTAGAATGATCTGAAATTTTTGCAAGTATTTTTCTTTACTAAGAAAACTAAACAAAAAATTTGGAAAATTTCGATAGAGAACCAATGGAATTGTTTAGGTTCCCTATAATTTCCTATTGAATCTGATATTTCATGATTTTTTTTAACTCGTAAATCAAATTCAGCGTCGCTGTCCTAAAAATTAGCACTCAATTGCATGTGGAGTTTAATTTTTTTTCCTAACTGCGTGCCCGGTATCTTTAGAACTCGATGTCTTCGATGTCGACTGCTAAATAAGGACGTTACGGAAATAGAATTAATGTCTTGATTAATCTCGCATTGACATTTGTATATGAATGTTCCTTTTTTTTTCTCACAGGTTTCTTTCTGCGTCATCGGAGCTACAACGAAATCTGGCGTCTATGTTCCGGTGAGCAAGAGATTTATTTGCAATAATTTATCTTAACCGTGGAAAAATGTCATGAGTCGACTGATCATTCTGAGAATTACAAAATAATCTTGAACATTAATCTGCGGATGTTTAAAAGTTTTTAAATCGTGAAAAGGCTCGAGAATTTCACGAGTCGAAAACGAAATAATTCCGAGGAGCTAGTGGAAAGTTTACAAAATCAATTTCTAATCTTGAAATTCTCTATAACAAAATATCTAACTTTTTCATTTTGATAAGCTACTCAAATATAATTAAGTCCCGAACAAAAATATCCCTCGACTCATGGGGTTTTTCCATTGAAAATCCAAGCGTTTAAATTGGGGAAATGGTCTGTGAATAAAGGCGAAGAATTCTGATGCTGGACGCCTCTCCGACAATTTATCCCTCAATTCATGTTAATTTATGAGTCTACGGGAATTTTCAAGTCGTTCATGCACTGGCAAAACATGGAAATATCGATTTCCATTTTGAAAAACGTAACACGGAAGTATTGTTAGCACAAAGGCATCAATCCGTGGTTGTTATGCATAATGCAGAGCGTCCTTCTTCCTCTTCGAAGTTGACCGAGTGAGGTGAGCTAACCGTGTATCATTTGTCTCTGCGGGCTTTACATAATAAACGAGCTCGTGAGGTACATTTTTTTTTCTCTTCCTCCTTAATGACTTTTTCAAAAGATACGGTTGCCAGAGAGACCTCGACATTTAACCTCCGAGCTATGCAGTTTCGAACAATTGGTTTTGCATAATTGGATTTATCAGCGAAGATAACATTCTTTATTTTGCTGTTTTTTTTTTTTATTGAAAATCCCTTGAAATCTACATTCAGTGATTTAACGTTCAGCGATTATGATTTAGACCTTTGAATTGAGCATGAAAAATCGTTTTCAGGTCTCGAATGAGGACTTTAATTGATTTTGATCGTTAAAAATACATTATTGAAGATAAAACGATGATAAAAAATACGATATCGCAAGAAAAATCGACATAAATCTTCATTTTTTACGCAGAAAAATGTTGTAAACCCAGTGTCAATGGTTCTTCTGCATCCCATCAGCTCGGAATAAATGAATCTCCGAGTGCCTCTATCGTTCTTATCAAGAGCAAAGTGACACCGGATAATCACTTCAGCTCGGGCTATGAATTCTTAAAATGACGAAATGAGTAGTCAAGATGTTTGAACATGAAATGCCTGCGTCAGTGTTGTCGAGGTCACCCCAAACTAAACAAAAACTTCATAATACGAATTGCGTAACTGAACTTGAACTTAATTACTCGAGCTTCTCGGATCCTTTATTCCCACTAATTCGAAACAGTCGATTGCTCATGGGTTTCAGGGGAATTTATTTCTTGTGAGGGAACCCCTCGGTTTGTCTTTAAGAAATGTAGGAATATTTATTGATTTATTGATTTTTACGTGACATTGAAACCAAAATAAATTCATTTTATTATTCACAAAAATCAATGATTTCCCTCAAATTGTTGATTTTTCTGTTTCATACGTTCTTTAATTAAAAAAAATAGATTTCCTGATTTTTTGCCGTATTAAGTGCAATTTACAGACGAAGTAATTAATTTTAATTAATGAAATTATTAATCTCCAATGAAATTAGCGAACTTATTGCATGAATTTATTTGTCAGAGCTCGAAAGATAAAGAGTTTATTTTTTGGCCTTCTAATTATGAAATTATCAAAGTGAAAAAAAAAAATCTAATTTGTGGGAGCTCTACCTTATCCACCTCTGTCGATAAACAACTCAATCAAATATCAGTAGTCACGTCGTAAATTTATTGTCTCGTTAATAACCAATTGATCATTTTATTCTCATTCTCTTCTGAATATTTCAAGTGATACTTAAATTGATGTTAGAAATTCGAGGACAATTTTTCACGTGGAAAAAATGAGTGAATTTGAATCGGAATAAGTCAACTCTTGTTGGACAAGTGAAAGTCCTGAGTGAATCGCTTTCAGAGCTTGGCGAATCGACACTCAGTAACCCCTCCAGACACTGTGGGCGAGTGAAGTAGGGGAGAGATCTCGTTTTCTCTCAGAGAATCAGAAATAATGTTCCATGGACTGAGATAATGATGAACTGGGGGAGGGAAGCACCAGAATGTGAGAAATCTCGAAAAAGTTTTCACGTTCGCTTTTTCCGCCGCATTATTTTTCCAGTATTTTTTATGAGCATTAAAAATCAGTTGGAATTCATTAAACGAAAACAATTTTCTTCTGCACTCGCGACACATCTCAACACATTCCAATGAATCCTCAATTGATTATTCATTAAAATTATTATTTCTCTCTCTCTTGCTCTCTCTAGTGCTCAAAATCCCCCATGAAAAATTTCTCCGAGCGCGTTTTCTTTTGGAAATATTAACGAAATAATGCCAGTCTCTGACTCATCTCCTTTCACCTATTTAACTAACTGATACCAATGGAAAATATTTTTGAAGCGTAATCTCTTCGATTCTATCAGTCCCAAGGTTTTCGTTCAATTCCTAGATTCATTCAGGATCCCACAAATGTGAGAAAGGCCTCGTGAGAGAGGACGTGTTGCCTCACAGCGAGAATTGGTTAGTGAAATCGGTATGAAAAAAGTGAAATTCGCCGGACTTTAAGGGCATTCCTTCTCCCTCTCTCCCTTTCTTTCTCCTTCTTCGTCCATAATCCATGGATTTCGTTTCTCAAAAGTGAGACCTCAAAACCCAACGTTAGGAAATATCCAAAAAGAGAGGGGGGGGGAAAAAAAAATGAAATAAAGTGTGCGAGAAGTTGGTCCGATCGAGGTCCCCCGGATGTCTTCGGTCACGGAGAAGCGTATTGTATATCTGGGTCCTTTAAAATGTGTTACAAGAACGTTTGCCCCGGTCGCTTGGGCGACGCGCGGGCGCACCAGTCAGCGCCTCGAAAGTAAGACAAGGATTCGAGAGAGCGGATAGCTCATTCATTCCAGTTTGCTTTAACGCGATACATGATGTATTCTGAGTGAATCATTACAACGTCATTTCAATTTACTAAGCACATTGTCAATTTGCCATTTGAAGTATTTGGCACAGAAATAAATGTGCCAATTAATGGGCGAGAAATTTTTATTCCGCTCAAGTGAAAAATTCATCTCAATTGCTCTGAATGTAATTTACAAAAAACCAAATAATTTGCACTCTTAATCATTTTTTCTTCTATTTCAACTCATCATTGATTTTAAACTTATGTTTTCACATGAGTAAATCCATTTTTAATAGGTTTTTTAACGAGATAAATTGAGGAATTTCGAATTTTCGGTGCATTTTGCAAATTGTAGGATTAAATAGTAAAATACGCTCTGGAAATTCAACATTACGGGCAGGTATTTCCGGGCAGATATGCCATAACCGCGAAATTGTAAAATTCACTGATGAACCCGGAGTAACTCGAGTCAATCAATAAAACTCCATGGTTAATCTGTTAATGTAAATTTCCCGATTGGAATTCACCGATTCTAGGGAGCGGAAGGTGCAGTAATGCGATTAAACTACCAGCGCTGGAGTTGATTTAACTTTGAAAAATATCTATCTCGATAGTAGCGTGAAGAAAAATAACACGGTGGAATAGAGGAGGAGGGGGGGGGACACGAGTCACGTTTGACGCGGATGTGTCACGATAGAATCGATCGGTCGCGTGACACCCACAAGCTGCATTCAAGCCTCAAGTGAGGGAGACCCTGACAGCCCCATGGAGCGTGCATTGCCGGCTTTTTCAAGCCCCCTCCCTCTCTCGAGGCGCTATTATCACGGTTATAAATTTTTATTTAACCGCCAAATCAATTCGGGTCATTACCGAACTGTCAGGGACTGCTTTGTGAATTTCCATGTATTTTATTTACATTTTTTTTTTGTAGGTATGACTCTGGAGCAATTCATTTGCTCCCCATTCGAAGATTCAAATGCATTTTAGACAATTGTTTTTTAATTACTATTGAGGTCATTATATTTAGTATTATATGAAAATGTCGCAGCGAAAATTCGAAAGGTGATAGATGTACTTCAGACTCACGTGACTCATATTGTTTTACCACTTCACTACTAAAATGACGCGTTATCGTAGTAAACGAAACTGTCCCTGGACTTATCAAGTTCACTTGACTCCAGCAGATTCAGTCTCTTTAGTCGGATTTCACAGCGGAAATATCCAGTTGAATTCGGTGAAAAATGATGACAGTGTAAATTTATCAGTTAAAATTAAGGAATTCACCATTACACTCGGGAATGCCGGAAAATATACGTAATTTTTCATTGAACATTTCTCTCTGTGACAGTGCTCCCTCTCCCCAATTTCATCTTTCCCTGAATTCATAATCATTGATTCGACCGGCCCGACGACTCGAGACCGCAATGACAAATAGAGTGTGAAGCGATACGCCTCTTTACGCCTCTGCATTTCTCCCTTTTCACCCTCTCCTCCCTCTCCCGTCGCGGTTTTTTCTTTATTCCACCCGGAGAATGATGAAAAACAATGAGTCAGTGGACAAAAAAAATTGATCGGAAGTAATTGTCTTTGGCGGACAATTACGCCCACTGAATGTGTCCAGTCATTGGGTGAGTCTCTCTCTCTCTCTCTCTGTCTCTCTCTCGCTCTCTCTCTCGCTCGTACTTATCTGGTTTTCACATTTAGTATCACCCGTTGGGTCTCCACGGCCCTGTAACGAGATTACGGTACCACATACGGACACCATTGAGCTCTATATTTGCATACAGTTGTGCCCTGGTCGATTTCCGCTTTTGCCGAAATGGAGGTCTTTACATTGTTGTCACCAGTTTAAGAGGAGTCTCATCAATTTTTTTTGCACACTACCGGAAGTATTTGGCGGAAAGTTTTGGCGATTTTTTTTTCAACTCCTTCTTACTCCAATTTTTTAAAGATTCTTCGAAAACTAAAAGGGCTATCATTTCAAATCCAACGGCCTTGGATCCCTGAGTAAATTTTCTAAATATCTGGAGACTTCGAGCCTCTAAAACCAATTGAAAGTATTTTTTCTAGTGCCTATAGCCCAGACAGCGCAAATTAAGTTAATTAATTCAGAGGGGACTTCAGTTTTTTCAGGAATTCTCGAAAACTACAGAAGTCAGGGGTTCAAATCCGGCGGCATTGGATTCCTGAGGAAATTTCTTATAGTTTTAGGTGTTTACAAGCCCAAGAAAATGAATTGTAATTTTCAAGGCACTTACAACTGACCAGAAAAAGGTAATTTCGTTTGTCTTAGCTTCTGTTACGCGTAAAACAAAAAGGAGATAACTTCTGAACCGTAAGGAAATCCATAGATCGCCAAGAACAGAAAAGAAACTACAAAAATTATGACGAAGATGTCAACACTTATCGCCGAGCGCGCAAAGCGCATTTCATTATTATCTATATATTATTATAGTCTATATTAGTTCGATGCGAGCTTCAATATTAACTATCGAGGAGGTACAATTCAATTGTATACGAGGTGAAGTGAAAGTGAGAGATTCGAATATTTATTTCTCCTTTGTTCGTGTTTTCTCTCTCTTCGTTTTTCTTTCTTTTTTTTTTGTTTTGCTCCACTAAAAAAAATGAGACAATAGTTCACCGAGTGAAAGCGATTTACCGGTGGGACGGGAGAGAAGTGAGGAAATCGAAGGCTGATGGTAGTTTTGTGGCCCGGATGTATTGTCCTTGGATTAACTGTTGTGTTAACCCTCTCGACGGTTGGCTCGAGCGAAAAGTGTAGAAATGAGGCGGCCGGGATGGCGATTTGACACAGATCTTTATCCGTCTCGGGCTTCACTCCAGATATTGCGATCGCAACCTCTGGTCTTAGAGAATTAATTGGAGATTTCCAGAAGTACTGCCGCCAATTAATTTTGTGGAGTGAGAGGTATCATTTACACTCAATTAATAATCAATCAATTTATTCACTATTTGTTTTTTTAATAAAAAAAAAAGCGTATTCAATATTTTTCATTCAATTTTCATGTCCAATAGAAAAATCCCCTGCAAAATTGCAATTCACAAATTGAAAAAAATGTTGAATTTTCCTGAAATCTTTGAGTCCATTATTAACTTTTCCTAAATTAAATTAAATACATTCCTCTTTTCCACTAGTGAACTACATTTTATATTGAATGTGAATGTGATTGCGTGCCAGCTATAAAGAAGATAAAAAACATTTTCATCATTTATTCGACATTTGAAATATTCCACTCACTCCAATTTAAAATCAAACAGCTATAGGTTGTATGCGTTTCAAGTAGACTGGTTTGAATTCCCGGGGAATTTACCCATTCCCCACTGGGTCCACGGGGAATGCGGGTGGTGGGTTTTGCAGTGAAAACGTGCCCAACTACCAAAGCCCCCCTTCTCTCCTTCCAGCATCACCAGCATCACCAGCCCCGTATGTTTCAACGATCCAACTAGAGAGAGGAATCCCTCCGCCCGTGGTATTATGTAAATCTCCGCGTTTCACCCAGCGGTAGAAGCGCAAACGTCCAATTCCATCCACCAGAATCCATCCCGGTTCATTTGTGTGGCTGTTGGATCTCATGTATACCGCTTGTACAAACGTAAAAATCCATGTACAATCGAGATCTTATTTGAAGCATATAAATCCCACTGAATTGTGCACAGTCACTGGAGTATGTTAATCCTATCAATTTATCTACAGCGGCAACGTTAATCAACAGAATTAATTCAATGTTGATTTATAATTTCACTTATCTTGCTGAATCGCACTAATGAGCGGACGTGAACGATTTTGGCTGATCCTATTAAAAACTGAGACTTCCGACTCAAAACACTCGATTACATCACACAAAATCAACATATCACGGAAATTGTTACCGTCAATGTTCCCGTTAGTGCCACCAAGGGCCTTTGCGAGTCTTTCCGAAGGGTTAAATGCACATATTTTTGTAACAACCGGTAAATTTAACCTACTGAGTAATTAGTTTACAGTTTTTTTTGAACATTTACGAGTTTCACTGCAAATAAAATGGCAAATAAATGGCTAAAGAAATTAATATTAATTAAGTAGTTAAATTTTGGTTTGCGTCAGTTTCTTCCACTTGCAAAATGCAATGTTCTAGTTAATGCCACTTGTAAAGAGCAAATTTAATACGATATCAGCGAATAATAACGGTCAAAATGATATTGAATCATCTTTAGAAATGGGAGTAAACAGAAAAATTATGTCTACATTATGCCATTATACTAGGAAAGTACTGTTGAAAATTGTGCTAGGTTAGATTGCTGTCAAATACGTGTGGCAGATACCGGAGCATGACGAGTAAGGGGCTGTTCTAGTAAGTTCCACCCCGGTGGTCCACCGCAGACACTTTATCATTTACTTAAAAATATTTCTGATTATCCGATTACGATTATTTTTACTGTAAATTGCAGGATATAAAGTACTGTTGGCAGTTAGACTATTATAGCTCATACTTCTTCATAAATTCCTCAGTGATATTCATTAAAAAAGGGTAGAGGTGGCTGATACGGGGACAGTGGCACTAACGGGGACATGACGGTAATTGGTAATTGAATGGATTATCTTTTTTCGTCAATGTACGGAGACAAATAATTAATTTCTCATTGCCACGGAATTATTTCATCCGAATTCGTGCAATTAATCTGGTATTTCAGTGAATTTGTGCCACAGAATGCTAAAGACTACTCAATTATTAGAATTTTTTGCTGTAATGAGGGAGAATATTTGATGATAAAGCCTGTCCAGTAGATTTTTACGTTCATTAAAAATGAAAAACAAATACTTTACATGTGTGGAAAAATTTGATTACACAGGAAACCGTAATTTCGCTCGACGATGACCTTTTCATAGAGTAAAATGAAAATCATTTCCCTAGCTTTTCCCTCCGACCAAAATATCCCGGAAGTCGTTAAGAAACAAAATGAATTGTCTCCCAGAGAGCGGAATTAAAAATGTCCCCGGCTTTTCACTGATCAATTAGAAAATAAAAAAAATGAAAAAACCTTGTCGGCTGTTGCAGTCAACTCTGTGAAGGCGTTAAACCGAGCATTACAGCTAATAGCATTGAATGAAGTCGTCCAAGTGACAGAATAAAAGAATCAGGGAGAGCTTTGATCGAGGCAAATTGCGAGTAGACGAGTCAGTAACGATTGCTACGTGTGTATATAACACAAAATTCTTTATAATACTCTACACTATTACCGCCTGTAACCACAATTTCACAGCCCGTTTGATGGGAGTACGTGTTGGTGTGTTGATTTCTCGGTGCGTTTAGATAATGATTCAGCCGTCTATGGCTGTCTCAAGGAAATTACTTGCCTCGAGGGGAAAAACCCTGGAGCCGAGAGCCACAATGTCCATTGCCCCTCCGAAGAAAGTCAATCATCTGGGCTGAGAATTTACAATTCAATGGTAATTACCGATAAAATAAGTCGAAATTCTTTCGCTTCAATTGGAAATGTTGATTTAAATTTGTCAATAATTGTCTTAATCTGAAAATGATAATGAATTTAACATTGTGACAACCTTCAAAACCTTCAATTCCATCGATTCTTCGAGAGACCAAAAAAAAACAAATTTTGAAACCGAACGATAAGAGATTGTTCACATTGTTAATGGATTTCCGATAACGACCGATTGCCATCGATTTTGTTGGCGGTTTTTTCCCGAGTTTTGGAACAATTTTAACTGGGAGATGCCAGGGTAGATGTGGCAAATGGAAGAGTACGAGGGAAGAGGGAAAAAAAATGAGAGAGCTTTTTGGGGGCTCAACTCCCATCCCCCGGGTATTTGTCTCTGTTTCTCCAAGTTTTCTCCCCCTCTCCCCCCCCCCCCGTATTCAATGCTGGAGCGAATAACAATGGCCGACGTTAGCAGCCCCTCTCGTCCTCCCTCACTCCCTTCCTCCGGCTGAATTCAGTAGCTCCTGCAGCTTGTCTGTGTATGTCGAGGGCAGACGTTTCTTTCGTTCTCTGATATACACGCATATACCTATGTCCTCGATAATAACAGTTATGAAACGTGGCCGCGATAGTGAAAGTGGCGTATGTATGCGTTTCACAACTGGGTGTCGTTAGCTTCGTAGATGATGATGTTTCTTGACCGGTGAGATCGGTATTAACTCGTATTTGGAAATTATTGTGGATTGTGATGAATGATAATTGAGTTTATTGAATGACTGGGGGCTTGTATACAGCTAATACTAAATTTAATTTAAACTTTTTTCAGCGCATTATTCTCCACTTGGGCGAGTAACTCGCGAGAAGACTTGTCGTCTTCTCGGGGAGATTCGGACAAAATGGAATGTCTTTAATTTACGATAACTCGGAATCGGTAGAGTGAAATTTAATGACTTTTTTTCAGATTAACGTTGACTATATGAGATTAATGTGCAAGGGAAATTATTCAATTTCACTCGGTCAATCCCGAGGTATTGGCAATTGAAGACTTCATCTTCCTCCGCTCTTCTCGATATTGAAACAATATTTTTTTGCAATTTTCGTAAATTGTAGGACTGATAAATCGGTTGTATTCTAGAGTAGTCAGTGCAATTGCAGTTGAAGTCTATCTGGGAATGAAAATAATTATTGAATATTCCGATAATTCAGGCAACAGCCTTGCTTAGTTTTTTATTAATTTATAGCATTCCATTGAGGGAGAAAAACAAATTTTTTTTTGCTCTGACAAAACACCCATTCAGTTGAATTCGAACGGGAAGAATTTACAAAAAAAAAATTCTCCATTTTTCTTCGTTCATTTCAAAAGACGGAGAATTAATCCTGGAATTCTAAACGTAATTGGAGTATTTTCACTGCGGAAGAAAGAGAGACGTTGGTACGTGTTCTGCTTCAGCTAAAACTTCGATCTTAATTACTTGTCCTCAATTACTCCTCTTGAATATGAGGTAGCCAGAGCAATTGAGTTGTGCTGGGTTACTTACCGGCATTGGATGATAAAAAAAAAAACGTAGGAGGAATTTTATTTAGTTAGGACGTGGTGAGTTGCGATTAATCATTGGTTAGGTCGTGTCCGCGTATATTCGGCCGTCTCGGCGACCTCAACTCCCACCTTTCACCTCTCTGCGAAGAGAGCCTCGCGATTGATCCATTGTGAAACCAGAATATAACGGAACATATTCAGATAACCCGGTTCTTTATCGCTCTAATCCTTTTCTCAAAAAAAAAAAAGGTTAAAAAGAAACGGCTGGGATTTTTTTTTCGACGAATTTTATTAGAAAGTCTTTGAGCTAGTGACAACGGCTTAATCGTTATTCTCGGAAGAGTATGACATGATTCCACTGATTTTCAAATTCTTTTGCACATCATTCAATATGTAAATAATTGAGGAAGAATTGATTTTAAATACATTCATTATCGTTAAAATTCACATTTGTTATCAACCCGCAATTGTTAATTAACAGAAGAAATCGAATATATCAAACATAAAAAAAATTATTGAAAATTGGAAATTTAGGGCTCGTTAGGCTTTCAAGAGTTCAAAAAAAAAATGGAAAAATTACGTTTTTCGATAGGAAATAGACAATAAAATATTTTCGTTATTCTGCCCATGGAATCATCATCACAGCATAATGAGAAGACAAACGAGTTGAGCTCAGCATTGTAACCAACTGGCCCGTAAATCCCAATCCCCCCCCCCTCCCATTTCTCTGCACATGTGTGCGAGCCACGAGGACCATTATTCCAACATTTGTCCCGACAACAAGCACAGCGTAAAAGTTTGTCAATGCTTTCAAAACAGTTGAACATAAACTATAACATAATTGCAAATGTTACCTACAGTACAGCCAACAAATCGCATTGACACACATGCATTCGTCCATCGGCATAAACCTCACTATTGTGAGGTGGTATTACAATCTGTACATGTGAGCCGCAATGCCGCACAAACGTTGGATTGGTTCTTGATGGTACTGGCCGAGGCTGTAGCACAATTTTCTGGTGTTTGCACGTGTCAGGGCTAATGTTATAACGTTCGGTCATCTCTAACGTTTTTATTTCATCCACCTGCACGATTACTCAAAGAATAGTCACTTTGAAAGCCATATTCTATTGTTTAAAACAGTAAAATTCAGTGTGAGAATACGTTCTAACAGTTATTTCTCAATTGATTGTGCAATTTTTTGGTGATAAATTTTTCATCTCATCCACACGGAAATTCAGAAAAACTGTTTCGTCACGCCATTTTTATTATATAATGAAGAACTAATTTCTCGGTTTGTGACGTAAAGTCCGCTAGTCATTCAAGAGCTTTATCTTCACTTACTTCATTTTTATTCAATGATTATTTTCTGAAATTTTGGTGGGTGAAATATTCCTTATATTAGTATATATTTATTTACAGTATGTATACCCTCTCGGGTCTTTACATTTTGGTCCCTTCCCTTTATAACTACCCTTACATAAATTTGCTTCATAGGTGTTTT
>JAPYZN010001483.1:0-17957 GCA_030522865.1 Psyttalia lounsburyi | reverse complement strand
GGGTGGGGGGGGGGGTTTAGAGGGATTTTTGGGGTTTCTGGGAATTCTGGTCGAGGTGTTGGAGGTGGGGGAACAGGGGTTAATGGTCTCTGGAGGTAGTTCAATGGTCTTTGATAGGAGTTATCGGGAATTATCGGGAACGGGGTTTGGTTTTTTTGTGAGCAGGATTTCGAGCGGTTTCGGTGCCCAGGGGGTTTCGGGCATTTCCCGGGGCTTCTGGGGGGCGACGAGAGTTTGGGGGTTTTCGGGGGGGCGGCGAGAGTCTGGGGGGTTTTATTTTTACTCCCGGGGTTCTGATTTTTCTGGGATCTCGGGACCTGCAGACGACGAAATTGCATTGGAAAGTCGGTTTCAATTATTTTTGGGGGTAATTGAGATACCAATTGGGGGTAATTAACCCTCTATCGTTTCAATTGTCGTCAATAAATTACTCGGCAATTTTTTTACCTCTCGGGAATGGAGAAGTCATTACCGAAGATAAGATAAATTCCGAGTGAAAATCACCCATTCTCGTTTTTTGGAAAATTTCTCCTGATGGGGGGGAGGTGGCGAAATTTTCATAGACACCTTTTTTGTAGATCTCACTTGTCCCAACAAAAAAGGTCCTCACAAATTTCTCATTATCTCCCCTCGTTTTCGAGATACAGGACAACAACTGCTCCTTGAAAAATTAATTTATGCTAATGAGCTGTCGTATCACTTTTACTCTGTCTCCTCATTACTTTTTATTTTAATTTGGTGCGCTGAGTTTTAATGATTTCAATGTGTGTTTTTTGTTCTCTTTCGTCTCAAGGATCAGGCGACGGAGGAGAAACCAACGCCAGCGAGAAATAAGCGAGGGGGTTCAAAACGATTGTCAACGTTGGAGAGAACAGCTCAAGAGGGCGAGGCACTTACAAAGGTAAATTAATTTCCCGAGGTGATTTTCATCAACGACGAGACGAGAAAAATCCCCAAAAAAAGGAGTTTATCGCGTGGTCAAGCTCGGCCCAATCCCCCACTAGTGGGCATCGGTTTTCCCTCCATTTTTGTGGAAGCGTTTGCCTTCGGAATAAGGTTTGGGGCATTCCCTTTCTCTCCATTGTTGTTGCGTGGCATCGCCGGCCAACGGCGGGGGAGGGGGCGCACTACGGGAGGGGCAGCTGACTGGAGGGGAGAGTGAAGAATTGGCGCCATTTTTGAAAGACTCCGGGTGAACATATGGCGGGTGTTTACGGTTTGGTGGTCGAGCTCAAACGTCATTTGGAGAAATTAACTTTCGGGGTTTGTGGGTTTTTTTTTTCTCTCCGAGGGGAGGGGTTACTTTCTCCCCCACGAGGGGAGGAATCCGAAATTATATGGATTGCATTTGGTCGGTAAACGCTTGAGCTTAGGGAGAGGGTAATTAATGGAGGGAAGTGGCGACCGGAGAAATCCAGGGGAGACTGTCTGGCTGGGGGCATTTGGAGGACAAGTTTTTGGTTTTATTGGCTGTCCCAAAAATAAATTCCCGAAAATAAATTGTATAAATTTTTGAGTCGCTCGGGAGTTGTCCCGGGGTCCGGGGAATTCCGAGGATAATTTGGAATCCAAGGGATTGATAAAAAAATCTCATCGACTCACGAACCGCTGCAGGAGATTCTGCTCATTGTTCTTAATTTTTAATCCACGTTTTTTTTAATAAAATAATGTATTTAAAAAAATCCCTCCGACGATGGAATGGATTTCAGAGTATGGACAATTGATCACTGAAGTTGGAGAGAGTTTTATTGATTAACCTTTGGCTGAAAAAATTAATAAAAAGTATATAAACATTTCTTGGTCAGAAGCCCTGGGGAGAGCGTGAAAATCCATTGCCAATTGTTGCTAAATCATTTTCTGACGAAACAATTTCTCTAATTCGAAGGGCATGGACAAAACTGTAGTTGAAGTTGAGGGAAGAAGACGCACCCGCAGTTCGGCGCGTGGCTTGACCCCGACAACTCCGGCTCCGTCGCCCCCGAAGAAGGAGAAACGTGAGCCAGTGTCGAAAGCAACAACTGTCACTGGCACTGCCACTGGCCGCGGCCGTGGCCGCCCCAAGCGACAAGACAAGAACAACGACAACAATACAGACGAGGAGGCGGCGAACAACAAAAATGAAAAGCACGACGAGGAGACGTCGAAGATGGAGGTTGACGATGTAAAGGACAACAAGGACAAGGACGACGATAAGAATGACGATGGCGACAAGGATCAGGCGGACTCTAAGACACCTGAGACAAATTCCAAGGATGAAAAATCAACGGAAGAGTCGGAAAATTCAGCGGAAGAATCAAAAAGTGGGCAGGACGACAAGAAAAAGGAGGAGGTCAAGGATAGCTCGGACTCGAGTCAAGATGCTACTGATGCCACTGGTAAAACCGAGACTGCAACGGAGTCACAAAAGCCCTCCAATCCAATCACTGATGAGAAAAAGGAATAACCTTCCTCGCGTTAATTATTTCTACCAATAATCTAACCGTGTAAGTTTATTTTCCCATTATCGTACGCATTATTTTTCATTGGTTGAATTGTTTTGTCTGTCTGGACTCTTTCCAGATTAATTCGTGCCGGTAATTGTTAGAGACTATTTTGTTGATTGGATCAAGAATACTAGGACAATTCAGTAATTCGGTGATGGCCTAGAATCAGTAGAGATTGAATGGTTTTTTTTAATTGAGAGGATTGCCAGAAAAATTTTCACAAAAAATGTTTAGTTTACATCTGAAAAAGGTAGACAATTATTCCAAATTAATTTGAAATATTTCTCATCATTACAAATCATCTCAGAAATGAGCGATTCCACGACGAAAATTTTGACAGCGTTTAAGTAGAGAAAATTCCACCCAAAAAAACAATCTCAACGATTTCTCATCAAATTACTCGTCATCGAGATGCTTAACAATTGATAATCGAAGGGAGTCGAATCGATTTCGCCCCCGAGGAACTGAAAACCTATCGGAAATAAATTAATTCTGCAGCGAAGTGGTAAAACGAGATAATTGCATTTGACATATTTCCCCAAAACCCGTATTATCTCAGTAAGCAATAGGGTTACGAGAAATTATCACAAGAACTTTTTTATTGCAAAATTGATCAGCTACAAAAATGCTCTTGTGACATTATCTCCTTAAACCCCTGCTTACTGAGATAATCCGCGTTTTATGAAGACTAAAAAAGTACACTTATCTCGTTTTGCCACTTTGCTCCAGAATTAACGATAAATTTTTCTTAAAGTGAGTAAATCCAGTTTCCAGATATTGTTCGAACGTGAAATATATTGAATTTAATTATCAGCAGGTACCAGGGCGGCGCACACACGGGGACACTCTAAAATTCACGTCCCAACGTCATTTTAATTTTCAACGAGAAAATAAAAATTACAACCACCCTCATTTGCTGATTTTCGACATCATCGAGCAATCAGTGCACCTGAGGTTCTCTATTATCGCAATAGATTTATCATTACTAAAGTTCAATGAAATTCTGTGAATTTATGATTTTTTAGCGACACTAGGGGAACACAATTTGAAGTGTTTCAGTTGATAGGAAATTTTATATTCGATCTTTGTTTCTTTTTATTCCTGAACAAATTATTAGATCAGTTTAAATTAACACTCTTGGACTGCGCTGATTGCTACGACAGCCAAATGAATATTGAGGTGTTGAGCATACATTGTTCATGTACAATGATAATATTATTGTAAAATATATTTAATATGGACTCGTAGACGAATTGTAACAAAATTATTGAAAAATTCAAGGATAAGTGAGGAAACATTTCACAGATAAATCTAGAAAATTGAATAATTGAAAATATATAAGTTTCATTAAATTTTTGAGTTGTTATTGGAGAAGTCTAGGGGGAAATATTCTATAGGAATCAATTGAATTTGTTTATCTGGACGAGTTATTCTATTGAGATATTGTCTGTAGAAATTGGTCAGGTCGTGTTCAATTTTTTCCCCCAATTCATTCGGCGGAATCGATTGGGAAAAATTGAGATTTTTATGCCGAGGAATTTCTACGAGTCATTTTTATTTGATATTTTCCATGGAATAACACTTTTCTGGTCAATTTTCTAGATTTTTCTCTGAATTTTTCGGGAGATGCAGTTATTTATGATGAAAATCTACTCATTAAATTCATTCTATCAGCACATTTTAGAGTACTAGTTACACGTAACTAAATTAACGTAACCGAATTAGTGCGGCAATAGAAAAAAAATTGAGGGGCCTCAATTTTATTTTATATTTTTAGTGGTACCATATTAAATATGTTAATATTATTGTGTATCTGGACGGTTGTGAGTGTACAGATAGATTATATCGATGGATTATTTCATAGTATCCACACTTGATGAGACACCGAACGTGGATTTCATTAAATTTAACCATTAATTGTAATAATGGAAAATAAGAATATAATGAAGTGGTGGAGGGAGGTGAATTCTTAATATATTTGCGCACTATTTCGCTGATATCCCTTAAACTGTTGGGTCTACGAAAAAATGCCGAGAAACATTTTTTGTGGGCAATTTGATTATCTACAAAAAACGTTTACTGTCATTTTTCTCTGGAAGCGACAGTTCCGGAGATATTTGAGATCTAAATGCGCGGCGTAAACTCTCAGCACAAATTTGTTTAAACAATTACAATTTTTTCCGCATTGAAAGCGTGTAAATCCACCGGTAGAATTGATTTCCGAGTAAATATCTCGTTAAATAAGTTTTTTATTGTCGCAGTAATTTCTTAGGAAATTTTACGGCGTTCAGGAGAAAAATCTGTTGAAATTTTTGTCCAATTCTTTAAAGTTATTGTCTTTTGAAATGCAATTGTCAAGCGTGAAATTATTCGGTAATGTTGTACCAACGCTACTGCGCGCAATAATCACGGAAAAAATTCCCAATTGATCTACTAGACTGTTTGAGGTGAATTAAAATCCGTCGAGACATTTCATTTTGATAACCATGGATGCTCTGATAGATAATCAGCTGTCCCCAGAGGCCGCCATCCCCTCCGGAGGCGCATTAAATTAATTTATAAAAATTACTTGTATTCAAGTACTCAATTTTAAACTCCCAAGTGTTCAGAAAATCATAAATCCAGCCTCACCAGCATTCAGCATGACCCGGGGCTCACAAGTTAGGTTACATGACCAGCAGTAGCGCTTGTCCAACACTACCAAATGATTCTCATCAGTACAATCGTTGTCAATTCTCTCAGACACTGAAAGAAAAATTGAAACCACCTCCACCCACCGTTTTTTCCACCCAACCTGTAATTCGTAGATGAATTCATCGAGATGAGCATATAAAAAAAGAAAATTTGCATTTCCGTATTTTCCTGAAGGCCTCGGGGTTCCAACAGACTCTGTTGTCACCTCAACAAACCACTCGAGTATGAAAAAAAAAATTGATCTCTCCATTAATTACTGTACGAGGGGTGCAATAAAATGGGATCTCGTACACCAACTGCTGTCCTTTCTTCAACAAATTGAACAAATCCAATTGCAAATGAAAGCCCATTATTTTGAATAAATAATTTGAAACAGTCGAAGCAAATCGAGACAAATGAAAATGCCAAATGAGAGAAAGAGCTGAGAATTTTCTATCTAGTAATTAAAATTAACGACAAATTGACGTGAGTGGTCTAATTGAACATTAGAAAATGTCCAAGGGTTTGGAGAGGACAATGGTAAGTCGTCAGGGTGTCTCGTTCGGTGCGACTTAGAATCTGAAGAAGCAGAAGAAAAAAGGGGAGAAAACATTGAAAAAAAAAAAACAATTAAAAATCCTAGTGTTATACATTAGATAAATAACAATATGAACATTATTAAATATACAATGTTTTTCCGGCGGCGTTAGGTCGCCGTCGGCGAGGCGATATGTGTAATAAAAAAAATATATATTAGCATTTTATCATAAATATTACGATTAATGACAAAATGAGGGGATAAATAATTGGATATTAATTGAATTGAAAATAATACCGAAAGCGATATGAGTGATTCGTGAGTGTAAGAATATGTAGTTTTTATACAGCTCCACGAACTCCTTTGGTTTTGGGTGAACTTCTTGGCCATTTCTCCATCACTCGGTTTCATTATTTTATTGTGGAAAAGTGAGGATGACATTGAGAGATTGGGGGATATGTGCGTAGATGAAGAAAAATTAATAATAAATTTTGCAATCGCTCGTTGTAATATTTGTATAGAGGTATATGTGGTGAAAGAATACTGTGTACCTAGGGGAGAATACTCTCGGTTCTGTTCCTAGTGTTTTTTCTCGTTCATTCGGCTTTCGTGTTCTAGAGGAATGATAGACTCTTTTTTTTTTTCCTTTTGAAAATGAGAACTACGACGATTGTGGGAGAGCATCATGTTTGATTGACTTTTGTAACGAAATTGCTTCAATCAGTAATAAATAAAGTAAAATTTAATTATATATTGACATTCTTTTTCATTCGAGGGGACAAACGACAAATTAAACAAAAAATGGCGGACGACTGGTGACAAATTAGTGACGGGTTCTTTTGTTTCACTGACAAAGTACGGATTATTTTGTTAATAATATTATATTGTTCAATATAAATGACGAGATGGTAGGGAATGTTTAAATAAACTCAAGATTTTTAGCTGCAAAGAGAAATTTAATAATTCAATTTGACAGTTTTTATGGCACTTGAAAAAATGATTGAAAAATTAGAAATGAAGTTTATTTGTTGGTAATGGTGATATTGCTGGGTAATGAGGGAAGTTGGAGTGCAATGTAAGCGTAAATTAAAAAATTTATTTCTTTGTTATTTACAGGAGGGAGTTTAAACTAGTAGATAATTATTGGATAATTTATTATTAAATATCGAGAGCTGGAGCTTCTATTCAGTCCAGCGGTGGGAGCAGTGGATGGAGGTGCAGACGTAGTATAGTCTCATTTCCTCCTCAGCTCGGCGCGTCTGTGCCTGGAAGAATACAGCTTCTCGGTGATTACACTTGGGACAAGGGTGCTCCTCGGTCTTGGGCAGCGTTGGGTCGGAAATAACGTCAGCGACGATATGGGTCAATTCACTGGAAGTAAAAAGAAATTTTTCATTACCCATGGACTTTCCACCAGAATGATAAATAATAGACAATTGTTGCTCTGGATATTTCGTATTAAAATTACTCTCTTATCATAATCAACAAAATTTAATTGTAAAAATGGCGAGCTCTTCTCGGAAAGTCTCAGCCATTTTGTTCCTGATATTGAGAACACGAAAGTAGTTAGAAAAATTAGAATGACAAATATTCTTACTCAATCTCGTGCATAATCTTGTTGACATAAATGCAGTTGCTGTCAGCGAGTTGTTTGTAATCACAATTTCTGCACTGAAAAATTTCCAAGGCATTATTAGACAGTCGAAGAGCAAGTCCACGAGCAAATGAGACAACAGAGACTTTGACGTGACATTTTTATTCAGCTCTACTGTTGTATTTGACTGAAATGCTGATTGTCATTAGTGAGAAAGCCCTTCGGAGGAAGCCCCTTAAAATTCCTAGAGCCAGTAATTACGAGGATTGAGAGTCACGACTGACAGGGCAAGGTTTTGGCAAATTTTCTGCTCGAGAAGTTCAACAGAAGTCCCTCAATCAATTGATAATTAATAACAGTACCAAAAAGTCTGATACATTTACATTAATTAGTAATTTAACTGGAGTGAAACAAAATAGTGATCAAGGGCTATGTCTCTCCAGGTTCAGCTGATCGGAGGGTATGTAGTTCAGCCACTGCAAATGTTGTTTGGGAAGGGAGGTCTTGACAAATTAATAACAAAACTGTCCCAAAGCTAGAAATTTCGAGGTTATCCTCGGAACCCAATACTCACAGCGTACATCAGCACTTTATTCTCCTTATCCTCCTTGGGATACAACATATTATTACACTCCTGACAGAACCTGATGCCCACAAACCCCGGTCCATCATTATGTGTATCATACCCAGCCATGCTCCTCAGCTTTTCAACAAACAATATAAAAAAATCTCCCGTCCCGACGCCGTGTCGCAAAACATTGACCATGAATTCCCAGGATCGATGCTAGAGGCCGTTCCTCCGCCAATCCGCACCGTCTCCCGCAACCCCCGCCCTCCATTGGCCCATCGTCCAGACCTAAAATTCCCTAGGCCCCCCAAAAACCGGAAGCACACTCATTGTAAATCCGCCATGTCCCCCCGCCCCAGGCCGAGCCCGCTGACCCTCTCGTCCCTCAAAAAATCCACCCCCACATTTAAAAAACCCCCACCCCCCCTGTAGCCCTAAAAACCCCCGAAAACATTCCTCAAAACCCCCCAAAATCCCCTCAATCCCCCCCGACTCTCGGGGGAAAACAAATCTGCGCACGTCCACTGCGCACTGCAAACCTAACTACGACATAATTACAACAATAATAAATATAATATCGAGCGAAATAATTAATCACCACGTTCCGCTCCAGCTCGAAGGGCCGCCAACGCGTGTGTTCCCGCATCTAACCTCTCTAACCTAAAAAAAATCCCCCCAAAAAAAGGTGAAAATTGTTGTAAAAGCCCTCGAAAAATCCATAAAATCCACAGAAAACAAATAAAAACCGCCAGTGTCGTTGCATTCTCAGCCCCAACACCCCCCATTTTCCCCCATAATTTCTCCCTCTCCCCACCATTACCAACCCCCCACCCCAAAAATCGACGAATCGAGTCTGCTCCCCTAGAGCTAGTGCAAATCTCGGCGGATGCATGTTTTCTTAAGGGATTCTTACCGACTACCAACGACTAAAATTCGACGCGTACCCATTTTACAACAAATTTCCCAGTGTTAGTCATTGTTAACCATCGAGTGTTGCCATAAAGTACGTATTAACCATCCAGTAATAAATAATATCCCCAAAATACGAGTGATGTCCAGTGATTGAACCCCGTCGAGGGAATAATCGAAGTGATAATAATTCTCATTTCTCGTCGACTTGTGAATTATTAAAAAAATTATTAAATTGTGTGTGCTCCAAGGCTGCCCTCCACACTCACACACCCGCACAACAAACCCACAGACACACACACACACACATGAACATTGAAGGGTGAGGGCTCAGACAAGCGTCTCGGCAGAATTTTTGGTAATTAGTTTAATCCTCGTTGACGAGGGGCATTTTTTCTCTCACTGAAAATCCATTGACTTCGCCATCATCAGCGGCTCAATGGACAAACCTACAAATTCGTCATTGTTTGGTTAACCTGTTAGCGTCCGTGTTGGCCAGTGCCGACACGTGATTTTCGAAAAGTGTTGTAGCGCTTTCGAACGCGTGGGTTTATCTCTGTCTCTGTCACCTTCGTGTTACACACGCTGGCATTAATACAGTTGTTATTTTGTTTCATGAATTGTCGAATGGGCAGGACAACGAGTGAAATTAATTCAGGTGGGCCATCATCGGGATGTGTAGCTGGCAGTCTCCCCGACTATCTGCGGCGTCAATTTCACCAGTTGTTTTTGTTGCTCCGGAATTATTGTTTGTCCCTTTGTTCCGCAAATGTTGCCTACTCCTCGTGCTCCATCATTTTTATTTATTCATTTTGTTATTTCGTGGATGGGGCTCTCAAGGTCCCACTGTCCCTTCTTGCTCGTTCGTTTCTCTTTGGCTTCCAGATTATTCTCTCTCGTTCTCTTTGTTTAAATATCGTCAGTCGTCAGAGTTTACCGACGCCGACGAAACATCAAATTCCCAGTAGTTTTTTTTTTTTTCTCCTTTTCATTCTTAATTTATTCCGGAGTACGACGAGCTGGAGGTAATGGACGGTTTTTTGTTCTCATTGGGTGGCTCGTTTTTCGGCTTCTGCCGTTAGGTTTTTGTATGTATTTTATTTCACTTTGGACACCCATAGATTTTGCCATTTGACGCTGTTATAAGTGTGTTGTTTTTTCGCCGAGGGGGAGGGGCAATCGGCGCGAGGACGGCCGACGGAGGGGGGTAAGGAGAGCTTGGTATGGTTGGCCCCTCAACACATTCTAATTCAGCCAAACGGCGCTCTCCTCGCGTGAACCCGCGGTGGCTTTTCGGGTGTATTTTATTGTTAATGGAAGATTCTCATGCCGTGACAGCCATGTTGTAAATTCACCGATGCCTCGAGGTTTTTTTGAATTATTTTTTTTTCGCTGGTGTTGAAGCCTGAGGATTGGTTTTTCGGGTTTTGGAGCTCAAGCCGGTGCTCAGAGAGCGGTGGTGGGGGTGCTCTGGAGGGATTTTTCAGGTGATTTGTGTGTTTATTTTATTTTTGGGGTTTTTTTAAGAGGGGATGGCTTCCTGGGGGCATTCAGGGGACTTCGGGTGGGATCGAGCACATGGTCGGGAGGGGGAGGTTTTCGGGATTGTTTGGGGTTTTTTGGAGGGGCGGAACATGTGGGGTTTGAGGATTTTTATGGGGGATCTCGAGGGCAAGTTCAGGGTTGCGATGGGAGGGATGTTTTGGTTATTCCGGGCAGCCATGTTCATTTCGCAAGGGTTGGGGGTGAATTCGCGGGTTCAGGGGCGTTGGAGGGAAGTTTTTGGCGACTGGGGTCGCGGGTTTGAGGATGGTTCCTCAGGAGAGGACTGAGGCGATTTGAGATTCTTCGGATTCCTCAGGCTCTCCAGTAGTGAATTGGAGAATTTTTGATGTCCAGTCGTGGGCTTCACGACGCGGAGGGTTCGGGGCAGGTGTGGAGGGAACTGCTGGCACATGTTGCGATTTTTTGTGAGTGCCAGATTAAAACAAAAAGTTTTTTCTATTCCTCGGGGGGTCAGGAGTGGCTCTGCCAATTTTTGGGGCTGAAGCCGGTGGTGAGAGCTGGGGAGGGATTTTTAGATTATCCGTAGATTTATTTTGCTTCTGGTGTTCTTTGGGGTGAGCTTTGGATCAGGTGCTCGAGGGGTTGGGAGGGTTGGCTCGCGAGGAGCCAGGGCCTTCAGGACCACGAGGGAACGTTTCACATTCAGAGATTTTTTAGCCCAAATCGTCAGCAGTCGCTGGGGGATTTTTTTATAATTATCTTTGATAACTTTTTTTCATAAATTGGGGGCTGATGATTTTGGAGGGCATTCAGTTTTTGATGACTAGTTTTGATAACAAGATTAATTCAGTTATTCAGGTATTCCAAGACTTGAATGATTTGATCATTTGATGATTCATTGTTCCCATCAACTTCGAACTACCTTTGGGAAATTTTTCCTGAAAAATCCAGAGTTTTCAATCATTTCTTTCAATTCGACGATTTTTGGTTGCGATCGCCTCATTCGGTTGAAAAATATGATCTAAATCGTCGATCGAGGTCCAAACGTTGGGGATAATTGGCAATTTTGCTCCAATAGTTTGAGCTTTTTCTACTGCTTAACGACGATATTTATTTACATTTATTTTTACATTTTTTTTGTCGGGAATAGGTCGTTTTTTTAGGTTTTAGGGAGATTAGGAATAGATTATTGGAGCGCATGTTTGGAAATTTTTATTTATTTCAAAGACATTCAGTTTATCAGATTATAAGTTGATAATCGCAGTTCAATTTTTTTTATCAATTCTATTTGATAATTTTTGGGTTTTTTTTTTCTTTAGACACATGGAGGGAATATCCAGGGTCATGTTGAATTAGAGCACATTGATTGAACACACTCTCTCCATCTAATTTATTAATCATCCAATTATACATTAGTGATCGCGTGGGGTACCCATGTTGTAAATCCACTGATGCCTTGAATTTTTCATGTCCTCGGCTAATTTATTTCAATTGTCTTATTTTTATTTATTTATTTATTTTTAACAGTTTGGGATTCAAAGTGACGAGCTAATATTGAGCAGTTTAATTGAATTCTGGAGCGTTTTATTAATTGATGGGTAATTAAGATTTTTTATTAAACTTATGAGGTGGTTTGGGATAAACTAGTGCTACTACCAAATTTTGGGATTTTTTGCGAGGATTTTAAAGTGCAAATGGTTATTCTGAAACAATAATTTCCGTAGTTTTTTCTCTGGTAATCTCTCTACAATTATCAGCAAATGTGATGATATTTTTTTATAATTTTTAACCGAGAGATTGCTCTGCCATTAATTGCTTCAACTCGATGATCGATATTTGGTTGCCTTGGAGATCTAGGCTCGATCGAAGGCGAATTGAAACAAATTTTTAAGCACTCAAAGATAATAAATTACGTTATTCACCTGAACTCAATTCCTCTTGACTAAATTAATCTTCAACATTTATTTGCGCCACTAAATTCCCCAGAGCCAATAATTTTGACAAAAAAATCCTCAAATCCTCTCGCTGACCTCCAGAAATATTTCTAAAAGCATGAATCCCCGCAATTACTTTGCACTGAGAGTAGTCTAACAATTACAATAATTATCTTTATTCAAGACTGACTGAAACAATTGACAATTCCTCGCTATTACATCAACTGAATATTTCAAACAATAATTTTTTATTCAAGACCTCTCGGCAATGTCTCCAGATTATTGCGGACATTTCCAAGATCATTGACTGTTAAATAATTGTAAAAATGTTATTTCCTCGGCATTCTATCGACTGACTCTTAAAACAACAATTGTTTATTCAAAAACAGCTGTTGACGATGGATAGAAATTGTTGTAAGAACGACGACTGTTGAATAATGATTGAAAAAAGTGGGATTTCCTCGGCATTATATTGTTTTAATTCGATGATTGGTATTGTAGATTACCTTGAGGATCCAGACTCGGCCGAAAGTACCATGGAGACAGGTAGCAATTTGCCCGCAGCGGGCAATTACCCCGGTGGCAATCGTCAGCAATTTTGTGTATCCTGGAACTCTCATCAGTCCAATATGCACAGCGCATTTCCAAAATTACTCAGCTCAGAGCAGTTTGTCGATGTTACCCTTGCCTGCGATGGTGGCTCGATAAAGTGCCACAAAGTTGTACTGTCGGCGTGCAGTGATTACCTGGAGAGACTCCTCCTGGAGATACCCTGCACTCATCCCATTATATTCCTCAGGGATATGCGCATGTGGGAGCTACAGGCACTCGTTGAGTTCATGTACCGGGGCGAGGTCTACGTCGAGGAGCAGCAGCTCACCAGGCTCATGCAGGCTGCCGAGGCACTTCAGGTGATTTATTTAAATTTACACCTTCTTGATTAAATTTTCCCTCTCATTCCATTTTTTTAATTTATTTCCGGGCACATATGACGGCTTTTTTGAAAGACAATTATTTGTATCTTAAATTGCTAGCAAATCTTCCAATTTTCATATCTTTTTACATCCAATTAAATTTTTCTTATGAAAATCACTAACTTTTCGTCAGAAATTGTTCCCTACGGTTTCTCACTTCATTTGCTGAATTGTTTATCTAATGATGGGTTTTTGGAAAAATCGCTGGATTTTTTTTTAATAAAAAATTGTAGGAGTCGCGCGAAAGTTGCTTGATGCTCAATTTATAAAATTACTCATTACATCATCACCAAAAATAGTGTGGAACAGGATTCCAGAAGACATTGTCAAAGACATTTTTCACTAGATGAGAGAGACCTTGAACTTTCCCTTGACATCATACACTCTCAAAATACCTGAATAATCCCCAAAAAGTTTTCCAAATGATTTCTTTCCTCTCACTGTCGCCAGAATAATTGAATTTAGAGGAGAATTTGAGAGGATATATCCGCCAACGACCAAATCTCCTAATTAAAATATTTATTAACATTGTCTTCTGGAATGAGGCCTCCTCGCGATGATTTCAATGTTGGCTCTACCGATAATGTCCACGTCCGAAGAAAAATTGAGCCCTGAACACCAAAAAAATCACCTGGTCTTCCTTTTTAATCACTCATAATTTTTTTTAACATGGAAGTCCAATTGTTTACTTACACATTCGATTTTTATTCGTTCCTTACCTGCCGACATTTGCAAAAAATGTATAGCAAGAAAAGATAAAAAAACTGGACGTCATTGGAAGAAAAAAAATTATTATGAATTAAGGATTGCGAGATTTGTCATCTCCGCGGAGATAGCCCTTAACAAAATGGCGTCAAATCGTCTGGTTTAATACAATAAAATAGGAGTCGTCCCGCCGGAGGATCATTTGTCACACGAAGGCCACAAAATCGCTGTATATATTAAAAATCATCAATTTTTGGCGTTCCCTCTCAACATTCAAGCCTACACTAATACATCGAACCCAGATTTTTCTAGTCTGAGAGGTTTCCACGTGCCCTCAACACAATCTACGCATTAAAATTTGGGGTCAATTCAACTAGTAATGGGTCGTCTCTATTACTATCGATCGGCGCATGCATAATTTCCGAACGATGGACTTTCCTGGACCATTCGTGAGACTTTTTTTTTCTCTTTTATATGTATTTTTAATAATATTTTTGTTAATAACATTGATAGAAATTTTTTGCATTGAGCACCACGTGCTCTCGGGAGGTGGGCGAATGTCCGTTAGCGTTAATTTCATTGTCGATACGATTACTTTTATTATTTGATTGGTTTTCCTTCCTCTGTTCACTAGAATTGAATGTCAATTACGTTTGACATGCAAAGTTTTTGGAATTTTGTCAATCCAGCAAAAATATATATCAATCAATGGCGGTAAAACCGGGATCTAACTTATCTTCGGCGTTTGTTGACCCCGGGAGGACAGATATTCTCGTAAACATTTTTTTGTTTGAATCAGCTGAATTGTCGAGCAATAATTTGCAAAAAGTATAATATTCTGTTGACGATTTGTACAATTATAATGATTAATTGATTATAATATCATCGGTAGTTGGGCTACTGGGAAATCGCAAAAAAGTCGCAGCTTTTGTGATTTTTTTTTCCGGAAAACTACAAAATAAAAGGAAATTGCAAAATGGGTTCATTGTCTGTTTTATAAATGTCACTAACACTTTTTTAATAATATTTTTGACTATGATTTACAATTAGTGAATAATATTGCCTCTCCAGTTGAATTAATCAGCGAGCTATGAATATTTGGGGAAAAAAAATTCTGAGGTATTAGAAAAATGATGAAATATTGATAATAATGAGGTAAAAATCATTGGAAATCATCAGGTGCGTGGACTGTCATCCCAAGGACGAGAGGCAGCGCAAGGAGAGAGTCCAGCGGCCCAGAGTTCCTCCAGCACCCCATCAATTCCATCATCACCCTCAAAGACTCAGCCCAGCTACAAGACTGAGAATGACAGCCCGGCCATAAACTCCACTGACTCCTTCCTCGACACTTCCGCCACTGTAACACCAGCCACGATAAACAATGCAGCAACAGGTACTCAGAACAATTCGTCGGCTGCAAATAGCTCAACATTCATGAACATTGAGCATACCGAGGCACTACAGCATCTGGAAAAGGCGCTGAGCTCGTGCGAGGCCACACTGACGGAAACCCCTGGAATTGTGAAGATGGAACCCGACGAACAATTCTCACAGCAGGACAAGCCTTATTCGATTAGTATGGTACCAACGAGCAATTCAAATTGCAGCAATCCGAGCAGCCCTTTCCCAACTATTGAAGGTGAGATATTTTTTTTTCGCCTGCTAATTTAATTGTTTGTCGAGTGACAATGAGCATTAAAAAGTGCGAGCGAAAAAAATCAAGAAAATGTTGACGTGCCGAAGCTCATCAGGTCCACCATCAGGACTAGAATTTGTAGCTTTTTTTTTAACGTAGAGTTGAATGATAATATTAATTTTTGTTACATGGAGGGGTGAGTGGGACGAAGTGGAGCAATAACTGGAGATCGGCAGAGTGAAATTGAATAATTTATCATTTTTACAAAAGCTCGGGTTTTTAATTTCAATAGGAAGAAAAATTATTCGATTTCACTCGGCCTCACTTCACTCATTGAATGTTCTAATTTTTAGGAAATTTATTGAATAAATATTAGGTTTTGCCCGAGTGTCTTCCATGAAAATCCGCAGTTGTGAGGATATTTAAAAAAAATAAAGATTGAAATACGAGAGCTACTTGATCAAACGTACTTTCCATTCTTTTTTTGAGATCTCTCACAAATTACTGAAATGATGACTCAAAATGGGACCCCAATAATTACTGATATAACGCCAAAAAAGCCAGGATAAATTAAGAAACAAAAAATTTCATTTAAGCTTCTTTAATTATAGCCGAAATATTTACCAATAATTAAAAATTGACTAAGCGAAATCTCTTGTTTGTTAAAAAAATCTAAAACACCTTCGACTTACCAACACTTGATTTTAAATATTTAAAATAAACAGTAAAATAAATAAAAACTGTCACAAACTGCTTGTCCTGTTGTTGTTATATCAGTAATTATTGAAGGAGAACAAGGTCGATATTTGCGGTTCAAAATGGCACCTTTTCCTCTTGCATTATTGTTCATCGAGTTGCTAATTTGTTGAGGGTAATGCTACATTAATTGCACAAATAAGTTGACTAATGGATAAATGATATTGAATAAATTTCAGGATATCAAAGACGACAGCGCCGCTCAGATGCCCAACTCAAGCAGGCATCTGACATGGTGCTCCGTGGCATGACGTTTCAAGTTGCTTCCGAAAAATACAGCATTCCGATCAGTACCATACGCTTCTACATGGTCCGAAAGGGTATCTTACAGAGCCGAAAGCGTGGCCGTGGCTCGAGTAGCGTAGGTGCGTCCAACCGTCAGCCTGGTAGTCCAGCGAGTCCACCATTTCACATGATGAATTATCGTTTGCCAGAGAGCCTGAACTCGAGTCTCCAGTAGTCAACTTTCTCCAAAAAAACAAAAGACAAAAAAAGAAAAAAAAAACATGAATAACCAACAGAAAGAATCGCTCTAATAAACTCCACCAGAGTTTTTTTTTTTATTTCTCCAATTAATTAGGGATATGGAAAGAGGGGAGAACGCAGGGAAAAATCGATAAAGCGAGGATTCAATTAAGCCATTAATTGTATAATTAATTGATCAAATCAGTAATCAGCGTAAAAATTGTAAAAAAAAAAACAAAATTCATTAGGTTTACAATGGAATTGTTCATTACTCGACTCGAGTCCAGGTTTATCACCAAAAATCTCACAGGCTCACGGTAAAAAAATAAACGTCGGACAATGTCTAAAACACTTCCATCCCGAGGAAAATAAAACGAGAATACTATTGGTATAAATTAATAATAGTTAGCAACGTAATACGAACTATTGTATAGAAAACACTTGTTTGAACGCATAATCCGGCTTAATCGACGCGGTGTGTGTGTGTGTGCGTGTGTAGAGGATTTTTTTTTTTTTCATTTTCATTATTATTATTATTAATTTTAGAGGGTCCGTGTGCGATTGTTACAATTATGAGTTGTCTCATATTTCATTCTCTTTTTTTTTTTAAGTTAACAAACGCGGTTAATGAGATTATTTTGTATTCGAGTGGGAATGGGACTTGGGAATTATCTCCCGTTAGTTCTGGTGGCGCCCAGAGTGCACCCCCCAAAATGACTTAATTATCGATGATCTTTTTAATTATTTATTTAATTAAAAAAAAACAAAAATCGTCGGTAGTTTTACAAAGAGATTAGCATTAGGTTCTTGCGACTTTTTTACCTCCCACTTTCAGCACTTCTAGAGTTTAGCACTTCTAGAGTTTACTGATGATTATTCATGCCCATTAGTGAAGTAATTAGCGGTTTATTTGATTGATCTAGGGATTCTGGTGAGAGGGGGAGGGTTAAAGTGGAGATAATTTTCCTTGTGACTCGCTTTTTTTCGAATTAACGACACCAATAATTTATAAAATTTGGTAACTCTTGAATTACTCGAGTTTTGTTATCGAAAAATGTGATTTCACTTGGACAATAAGTAAATAAGTTTGCCGTGAGTGTTTTGAAATTCTCTTGCGAGAAAAATCATTACGCAGGCCAATTACCCCACAGAGTGACGGTAATTCTCCTCATTTCACCGGTGAATCATCTAGATCAGTGGTAGCAGTGACTGGGCC
>JAPYZN010001482.1:0-22957 GCA_030522865.1 Psyttalia lounsburyi | reverse complement strand
TTACGCGCCTCAGACGGTTTAAGCACCGATCATATGAAAATATTACAGTGGATAATAACAGTCGAACCCCTTCGGTCACACAGGAGGGGGGGGGGGGGGGCGAAGCCCCCCCCGGGGGGGGCGGGCGCAGCGAGCAGGGGGCGAAGCCCCCTAGTTCACTTTTAAATAGATACTCAACAAATATTGAAGATATTTTTCAACTATAGATCAGAACACGTGCCAAATTATTGTAAGAACGTGAGGAATGCTTGTCTGATTCACCTCCCGAGGGTTGAAGACGATTTTCCTGCAAAAATGGACGAAAGTCAGCGTTTCTAGCGGAGCGAAGCAAGGTTCGACTGCTCACTTTCGGTCCATGTAGGCAGAAAAACAAATTTCATGGTCTCTCTGTAATTCCGAAATATCCCTCAAACACTCACCTAAGCTATGTGGCATCAAACCTGTAATACTTCAGAAATGAAGTGGTAAAACGAGACAAATATAGTTGTTTTCAATGTTTCTGGACTGAAGTGGTATAACGACACAAATTGACCCAGTTTTGAGATCAGTTGTCGGTAAATATGTTGAAATTGATGAAAGACCATGAAAACTTCTTGAAGACAGTCTTTTCCCGTTCTGATTCTACTCCTCCTTTTTTGTACAGCGAAATTATAGCTGCAAAAAAAGTATGAAACCTCGCCTCAATGTCCAGAATATTTTAGACAAACCTGATCGTCAAATGAAGTTGACTCATCTTGTTTGACCACTTCACTACTGAATTCATTTCGGAATCATCCGTTTCCGTGATGATTGCATAATTGATCAGGCTTTCGTGTTTGACTGGAACTGCCAATCCACTTCACTACTGCACTCAATATTTGTGGCGTGTCCAACACGAACGAGAGTTGATTTTCCGTGAAGGTAACTTTTAGAGTTGATCTATAATTCAGCTGACATCGTTGAACTTTTTATGTTCGATTTTTTTTTCAATAATAGTCTTCGAAGGTCATATTGACGTCATTTATCAGATGGACTTGAAACTTCATGACGGTATATATAACTATTAAGTGTTGTCTGAGATTTACGATCTCAAATGGAAGTTTGTCTTCCCAATGGTTTACCACATTCGGAGGGAAAAACTTCAACAAATATCAGATACTGAAAAGTCTCGTCTTCCAAATCAATTCACAGCCTGAAAAAACATTTAATCTTCAAACTCCAACGAATTTGTAATAAATCTGTAGAATCTGTAGAATTTTGGTAAGCTACAAAAATGAAACTCTAGACAGTTTCAGAGGCTCCAAGAAAACGACCAGGACATCAATATCTAAAAAAGTGAAGAAATTCTTGTAAAAATTAACACAAAATCTCAACTTCCATATACAACAAGAACTGTCAGCTTCATTCTGATCAAATCGACTCAACTCATCGCTGAATTGTCGGGAAATATCTCTGTTATGCAGGAAAATAACGGAATTTTCATTGCGATCTTTTTTTGTTACCCAAAAAATTTTTTCTTCTACAAAAAAGACATGACAAAAATATTTTGATCTTCCTCAGATTCCGCGATATTCATTGAAACTTGGCCTTTGGTCAAAATCGACTTGAGCTCGTTTTGACGGTTTCGCTAGTGACCTGTCATCGCAAACGTCCCTAAACAAAATCGCATGCAATAATATTGAATTTTTCTTGCTACAGGGAATGTGTGACATGTTTATCCAAACTCAGCAAACGAGCAGCGTCAACAGCAGCAGCAGCAGTAGCAGCAGCAGCAGTAGTAACAATACCGCTCATCATCACAGTAAAAAACGTAAATTGGATTATAACGTTTGTCAACCAGTGATCCAACACTCATTGGTACAATCGAGCGGCGATTACCAATTGGATAATACTGGACTCCAGCGTTACTCTGTGACTAGTACTAACGCCGGATTCGGCACGCTGCAGAATAATGCGCTGCAGAAGAGTCCGAATCAGCAGACCCTGGTGCGTGCATCCACTATCAAACTTTTAGACACGTATCAACGGTGCGGACAGAAGGTACACATTACTCATTTGTAGCTAATTCTTGTCTTGCAGCAGGCGGAAGTTCTTGCATGATACAAATACTCGAGGATTACAGAGTGAAGTGTGGATGATATTCCATCTGTCTCCCAGTTAATGCCACTAGATGCGATACATGTCTTTTATTTATAGACTACTTCATTGACTGCATAATTAAATGATCAAGAGAATGAAGTAGTTTCATAAATTAAAAATAATAAATGTAGAAAAATAAGAATTTCACAAATTTTTTATGGACTCAAGGGTTCCCTTTTCTCCCAGGGCAACCCAACAGCCGACAGCCACAGTGTTCTAACTGCATTATGGACTTACGGATTTTCAGTGTTCCATTTTTTAAATTAACGGGTGTGAAAAAAATTGAAAAATACCTTACTTAAGGCCCAGATGTGAAAATTTGTCACCTCGAAATAGTTCTGACTGATTACACGTGAAATAATGATTAAATCGTCAGTGGACCTCATTTTTGATCTGCACAAATCATGTAGGCAATCATTATTTTTCCTGCTAACGGACTATTACAGCCGGCCCTTAACGGGCACCAAAAAGAGGTCATACTATTATCTTTTAAAATTTTGTACAAACTTCCTGACGAAAGGGTATGGATATGTTTAAGCTTCGAAGGAAATTATCGCCAGCCAAGGATCATACAAATAATATTTCGCAATATGTTACATTTTTAGAGCATTCTTTTTCATTAATAAATGATTGGATTTGTCTGAAAAGTAGATTTTTTTTTGTAATAGATAACACAAGCTAGAAGAATTTTCACATATCCATCTTTCCTTATAAGGAAATTCGTCCTAATTGGAGATTTTCAAAAGCTCAAACGATTGTTAAATCGACGAACAATTATGATTAAAAAATCTAATCATCTTTTCCGCTGATTTTTGTGTAGCTCTTGCAATACTATAATTTATACGCAACCACTGAGCTACTTCAATGAGGATCTAATGATATTTTTTTGCATAATTCGTCTAATCAATATTGTTAATTCAAAAATATGAACATGCGTAATTTAAAAGTGCCCTCACTTGTATGCGTATGTTTGTACTTATGCCATTACCGCCATGTTTTCCTCTACCTGGAAGAATAGAAAATTCCCTCTGCACTGAAATAATTTATTAGTTTTTTTTACAGTAATATTAAATTTTATCCATTAAAAATGGTCGAAAGTAAAAGTAACCTAAACTACGGCGGTTGCTGGATATTGATGATACCATCTTATCAATATGGAAAAAAATGTAGGAGGTGGATTTCTATTCCACAACAAATATAGACAAATAACGGAGGAGTCAGTGGAATATTCAGTACATTCGTTCACGTGTGGCTATGTATCTCTCATAACTCTATGATAACACTTCTCTGTGGCGTCACGTTGACTATCGATTACACTCAAGGCTTCGTTTTCATATTTCATGCCAGACATACAGTGATACGGCCTTTCGATGGTGCTCCCATCGATAACGAACAGATTCTTAATGTAGAGCCATCGTTCCCGTGAAATTTAGAGGGATTGATACTGAAACGAATAACTTATTCAGTCGTCATTGCGCGGGCTTCAGTTACTTGGAAATATCTTTGGATCCACCAGAGATAGTGGAATTTTTAGCTGAACCTTTTTTTAGCCGTCATTCTGGCGTTCACAAAAGATTTTTGCATAATATTTTCTATCTCATGTAGATCTGGCGATATTTGCGGAAAAATGGAAGATATGAAATGACTACAGTCCTTTACATCAAAATCACCAAGGGCCTTGAAGATTAAAACAGAGGGACAAAAAAGCAACAGACCCTTGCATCTTCAAGAGCCCTTGTTCTTCATAACTTTGAGTAATAAATAAGGGCCGGGTGTAATAATTTGTCACCTCGAAGTCGCCGACCCTGATTACACGTGAAATAATGATCAAATCATCAGTAGATCTAATTTTTAACCTGCAGAAATTATGCATGGAGGTCCAAAATTAGGTTTGCTTATGATTTAATAATTGTTTTTCTTGCAATTAGTCACGGCGATTTCGAGGTTACGAACTTTAGACCCGGACCTTAATTGAGCCTTGTATAAGGATTGTTAGATTCTCAACTAAAAGTAAAGCAAAATATTATGTATTACGTCTGTTCATTGGCTCCTCTCGTTTTAGACGCTCGATCTTTGCACGCACTTGGTATTTATTTTTCAGGGATAAAATTTTTCAACAATTTTGTTACAGAGAAAAACTTGGTCGAGGGAGGGTAATGAAGCTCTGGCTGTACAACCGTCAAATCTGACAAACGGTGTTGGCAGTACAGTTGTGCCACCAATTCACTCACAACATCAGCAACAGCAACAGCCCCAGTTTCACCAGCAAACACAACAGCCAACTCAACAGCAACAGCAACAGCAACAGCAACAACAACAGCAACAGCAACAACACAAACAGACAAACATGACGTCACACAGCAAACAAGTTACTAATACGGGTAATGGTGGCGGTAGCAATCCCCAAGGTGATGGAGATTATCAACTGGTTCAGCACGAGGTTCTGTACTCTATGACGAATCAGTACGAAGTCCTTGAATTTCTTGGAAGAGGGACATTTGGACAAGTGAGTCATTATTGAATTGTTAATTCACGACTATTTTTCGTTTCCGTATATGGAACTCTTCTATTTTTCATTTTTTTATATTTCTATATTATGCTCAAAAATTGTGCAGAGTGTTATGGAAGATAATGAAATGATGATATGTCTTTTTAAAAAATGAACATCGGTTTGGAAGTATCGAGTTGTATTTTCTAGTGAGATTATGAGTAAATGAGTGAACATGACGTTCTCACTTCATTTTGTTTATGAGTTTCTCGATAGGAAGAAAAAAGTTTAATCATTTGAAAAGTAACGGTCAAATATTGAACAGGCTCGAATCCTTTATTACCTTTTTACTTATTCTTTCCATTGATCGGCACTATTCCGCTGCTTTTGGAATATTCAATGGTTTTTCGTTGGGAATAACCTTGGGCATATTTTGTATGAGCTGGAGGAATTGTTGATGAATGTTGATCGATGAGGTTCTATCGATTCTTTTATTATGTGATAATCAATTCACTGATGCAGTAGTAAATGAGGTAGGTCAAGAAAAATAGGAGGAAACATTTTTCCTTAAAATACAGAGCCTAGAACCGTATCGTTCGGACCTCATTATACATTTAGACATTCTCAGTATTCAAAGTTTCCAACTAAATTGTCTGAGAAACATTTTGACGAAAAAATCTTACATAATAAGGATCATCCAAATGACTTTTTGTAATATGTCAGTATTATTTACAACTTTCCTTCTGATAAATAAATAATTCGATTTACCAAAAACGGTGAATTTTTAAATTGAAGTTAAACAATTTATTGCAATTTTAGTTTTTTTTTACATTTGATAAAACCATTTTCAGATCTCAGGGTTTCAGTATAACGGAAATCCTCCGAACTGTTGCTCATTACGAAAATGCTCTGAAGAAGTTATTAAGTCGATCAAAAAATAAATCAATCTTATTGCGCCGATTTTTTGTAATTATAACAAAATTTTTAATAGTTAACAACTGTGGAGCTACTTTGATCCTTTTGTTTCAGGTTGTCAAATGTTGGAAGAAGGGAACCAACGAAATTGTCGCCATTAAAATTCTAAAGAATCATCCATCATATGCGCGCCAAGGTCAAATTGAGGTAAAATCTCTTATCTGAAATAATAACAATTCCGCCAAGAGTCCATTGACTACTAGGTCGAGTTAAACTGGTGATAATTTGGATTAATAGGTCTCCATCCTGTCACGACTGAGCCAGGAAAATGCGGATGAGTTCAACTTTGTGCGCGCTTACGAGTGCTTCCAGCACAAATCCCATACCTGTTTGGTCTTTGAGATGCTGGAGCAGAACCTCTATGACTTTCTTAAACAGAATAAATTTTCACCCCTGCCACTTAAGTACATTAGGCCCATTCTTCAACAAGTACTTACGGCGCTTCTTAAGCTGAAGGTAGGAATTCATTATCATGAATTTTGCAACGGAGCACTCTGTGAAGATGAAAAAAAATTCCCGAGTATCATTTCCGGCTCTATAGATTTTAATTTAATATATAATAATGAATTTTCAAGAATTTACTTCATGATTTTACAAAGTGTTTACCCATTTTCATTTTATAAATAGTCAGGTTTCAAAGACTTGATATTTTCTAGTTTCAAAAGAGTTAATTTTCGACAACAATGAATAGTTTAAAGCGATGCATTTTGAGAAGGCATGCGGACTTCGGTGATTGTTTTCATTGAACTTGTTTCCAATGTTGAATAATTTTTGATTATTTTATTATTTCAATAATATCCAGTGAAGAGCAATAGTAATGAAGGGAAGGGAGAAGTTTTACAGGTTTTTAAATTAAGGAATGTTACGATTGAAAATTAAAATACGAAAATGCAAAATATATTTGGATATCACCAATTGAAATTCGGCATTATCTAAATTACATTTTAAAACATCTTACCATACAACATGCCTTCTCATAAAGACATATTTGGATTTGCCAAAAAAAAACAGTTGATCTCTCAACTCTTTTACATTGAATGATGCAACTTTCAAATTTTATCAAACTTAGCTTTCAAATTTTATTTTTCATCATAACGAAAATGATCAAATTGTGGATTTTGTCAGAAGAAAGTGGGTTAAATTTTAATTTTTACAATTATTTTTTTTCCTTCAAAAACTAAACCGGAAGTTAAAATGACCATGAACGTACGATAAAATAATCTTTGTCGCCGACTTTTCGTAGTTTTTCTGAAATGGTTAAATTCTGTGCAACTGCTCAGCTACCTCGAATTTATCCAATGAATCAAACAAGCCATAACAATTTTCTCGAATTTCAGCAACTGGGTTTGATTCATGCGGACTTAAAACCCGAGAACATAATGCTGGTGGATCCAGTGCGTCAGCCCTATCGCGTCAAAGTCATTGACTTTGGTTCTGCCTCGCACGTATCAAAAGCCGTATGCAATACTTATCTTCAGTCGCGATACTATCGTGCACCGGAAATCATCCTAGGTCTGCCATTCTGTGAAGCCATTGACATGTGGTCCCTCGGTTGTGTTGTAGCTGAACTGTTTCTCGGTTGGCCTCTGTACCCTGGCAGTTCCGAGTACGATCAGATACGCTACATAAGTCAGACACAGGGACTGCCGACCGAACACATGCTCAATAATGCAAGCAAAACGACAAAATTTTTCTATCGCGATATGGACAGTACGTATCCGTTTTGGCGATTAAAAACACCTGAGGAGCACGAAGCGGAGACTGGTATCAAGTCCAAGGAGGCCAGGAAATATATTTTCAATTGTCTGGATGACATTGGACAAGTTAATGTACCAACTGATTTGGAGGGAGGACAGTTGCTTGCTGAGAAGGCTGATAGAAGGGAGTTTATTGATCTTCTTAAAAGGATGCTCACGATGGACCAGGTAGTAATATCTAATTCACGATGTAGATAGATTAATTTTTGTCCCTTTTTTTTCTCAACTTCGTCAAGCTATCGTTTTTTTTTTTTGCCGAAATTATTTGTGCATTGTTTTTATTTGCGCAGAAAATTTCAAATACACATAACAGGATAAAATCCATGCCCAATGTGGACAATATATATAACAGAGATTATGAAAACTCAGCCCTCAACCCCCCCAAAAATAACTCCCCCAATATCTGATTACTTATTCCAAAAACGTTCAGGAGCGTCGTATAACCCCCGGAGAAGCCCTTAACCACGCATTCGTCACCCTGGCCCATCTCGTGGACTACGCCCATTGCAACAACGTAAAGGCATCAGTCCAGATGATGGAGGTGTGTCGAAGGGCGGGTGACTTCACAGCAAGTCCAACGCACCATCAGGCACCTCCAGCGCCCCAGCCACCGCCTCCCACCTCTCTCGTCGCCAATTTCGTTCCCACGACCAACGGTAGTGCAGTCACTCTGACATTCAACAATCAAGTGCAGAGACTGGTCAGAGAGCACAGAACAGCCCAGACTGGCTATGGAGATCTGTATCAGATATACAGCAATAGTACGAGAAGAGCGACGCAATACAGTGGCTCGTCGAGTGGTTCCAATGCTGGCAGAAGTGGAGTGCACGATTTTCCCCATCAACTGGTGCCGGGAATACTCTGTCCACCACCTGGCTATCAGACTATGCCAAGTCCAGCCAAGCATGTTGTTGTGGCACAACCACCTCAGGCACAGCAGGCACCCCTGCAGATCCAGCCATCTATCATTTCTCAACAGGCTGTGGCAGCAGCTGCTGCTGCCCAACAACAGTACGCCGCTGTGCCGGTCTCCATGGTGGAGACTGGCAGACAAATGCTGCTCACCAACGCTGTGCAAACCTCTTGGCCTGGGGGCAGTCGACAAATGGCCGCCATAGTTCCCAGCTGGCAACAACTACCTCCTCAACATGCTGCCATTCAACAGCCACTGCTCAGCGATGCTGGTGACTGGGGAAGACCTCTCATTGTTGACAGCTCGGCCATTATACAGGTAATGTTGACGGATTTGAGGTGTTCGATTGGACATTTATATAAGTTTTTCACGTGATAGGTATACCGTTTGGGAATGAATGAATAAATGAATTATGATAGAAATGCCAGATTTGCCGGTGATACAACTAGTGAATATATCCTCAAACTTTCAAGGCCCTATTCGAATCAATATTAAAATGCTAAGATACTAAGCTAGGATGAGGATGCTTATTTTTTCTAAAACTTTCAATTTACAATTTTGAATATCTCATCGTGAGATGTTGAAAACTCTTCAACATTTTTGAAAGCCTCTATTGAAAAGTTTTGAAAACTCCAATTTCCAATGTGAGGTCGTAATAAATTCATGGCCAATTGCTAAAAGAGGATAACTGCATTTTTTTCACAAATGTTTTTTTCAAAAAATTATTTTATTATTATTTTAAAAAATACACTTACTTAAATTTTCCAATTCGCGACAGAACATGGAATTTACTTGTTTAGTCGGGTGTAGGATCATTCACTCCCTACCTATCCCACAAAACCTTTAAAATTGCATCAAAAAAATTGACAAAGTTTGTTTTGGGGAAAAATCAGCGCCCCGTGTTCCCCGTGACTGAAGTGTATAATACGACTGCACTGGTGGAGCATCCGCCTCAGAGCTGGGGAAAGCGAAGTGTGACGAAGCATCATCAGCATCACCTGACAGTGCCTCAGCAATCTCAACATCGGCATGATCACAAGAAGGAGACTCAGCAGTTGAGTCCAGTGAAGAAACGAGTGAAGGAGAGCACACCACCGAGCAGTATGAGACGACATTCACCATCGAATAGCCACTGGCAGCAGCAGTCGGTTCAGTCGTCACACCATCACAGCGGGAAACACGCTAGTAATCACAACGCCGAGCATCAGCAAGTGGCAGCTGTACGACAGCAGACAATCACTATTCATGACACACCATCGCCAGCTGTATCGGTTATTACTATCAGCGATAGTGAGGATGAAACACCGGGAAAATGGTTCGTAAAATCTTCCTGCTTATGTTCGCTGTCCACGAATTATCATCAGTGCAACTTAATTATGTATTTCTGAGTAATTTTTATTTCGAACTTGGAGGCCAAGGCTTTGGAGCACAATGGAAACCAGCTTTTTGCATTTTATTTGTATTGACAAGTCAGAAACGAATTGATTCATTAAATTAGAAAATTAAAAAAAAAGAAGACGAATTTTCTATTTGATGGGAGGCGCTGCTCAAAGAAAAATTTAATTTTGCGAAAAAAAAATTGCATTTTTGATAAAAAAAATAAAAAGTAAACCTAAACGGAGGAAGCTTTTAAGGTATTTTTGTCGAAATGGTTTTTTCAATATAATCTGGATTTTTCGCTCGTTATTTATGAAAAATACTTCGATTAATGAAAATTAAATCTCTAATGTTTAATGGTACCCAATATTGACCTAAAAATCAGACCACTTTTTTTTGCCAAAACAAAAAACCTGTTTCCCTTGAGATGAGCCCCTCTTTAAATCAAAAATAATTCAGACATCTATGGAAATCATGCAGATGTTTTATGCTATGGCCAGAGCCATCAATTTCAAACAATGTCACTTTCCAAATGCCTTGATGACATGTATCAGTTTAGAATCGTTCATGAATGTCATTGACAGTTGCGGAGACAGTCAGTGTGGAGCTTGCCAAGGGTTAGCATGTCACCTATCTGGCGAACGACGTCCCGTTCGGGAGGAAGTTATTCGAAGGTATTGAGTGAATATCGAATGGGATGTTATGGGCTGACATTGTTGGTGTACATTAGCTAACTATACACATAAAAGTGGTTTAAAAGTAACTTTCACTCGAATTGTGCACTGCAATTCTGATGTATAGGTCGAGTCACATTGGGTCTACAATAGTTATTCTGTTCTTTCAGGAAACATTAATAATTTCAATTTTTTTCCCCTCACAAATGGCTAACATTATCAGAGCTACACACAAAAAGATTCTCTCATGGTTCGACGGAGAAGATGCCTTAGTTAGACAATTGCAAATAGAAAATTCTATCAGATTTTTTTTGGGGATTTATCACCGCAAATCCCTTTGACTCAATTCTCAAAATTAATTTCCCAAACGAAAATAGTCTAATTTGATTTGATAAACAATATCCAATATCACAGTCCGCGAATATCTCCAAAATTCAGGGAGATTGCAATATTTTTGTAGTTGTCTTCTTTGCAGATTAAATAATGAGTTACCAAAACAGTTATGATAAATATTTTGTTAAAATATTTTATCAAACCTCAACATTAAATGACAAAATTTTGTCAATTATCATGGAAAATAGTGCTCGAGAATTCACAAAATCGATCATTTGTTCATCTATATTCAATGGAAATCTTCAACAAAACAATTCAGTTTCACAAAGTCCCCAGCCCCCATTGCGTAAAACGTCGGTCCTCAACAATGCCCCATTTTCTGTAAAGTCCTCATCAATAGTAGTAATTATAACTAATGGTGATCAGGGATGCATATCTAATAATTCACCATTGACGCCCATCACACTGTACTAGGAACGCTCTGCTGGACCTATTGATTAATTGATTAACCCAAATGAAATATTTGTCCAGCCATGCTGTGGGTAAATATTGAATATAGGGGAAACGCCAGAGCACTTGAATGGCCGATGTTTGATGATATTCCACTAACACATTCTCCTTAAAAATTTGTGAACTACAACTAAAATTCAATATTTTATGTCACGTTGCAGCACTCAATCGACACCTCGAGTTATCCAAAATTCTCAGACAGTGCATTCGACAAGTCAGCCTCACGCTCATGGTCAAAATTCTCATGGGAGCACGAGGGCACATAGAAAAAATGTGATAAGCTGTGTAACAGTGGGTGATAGTGACGGAGAGGCGAGTCCTGGGAGAGCACACACACAGTTGTATCCGCAGTCCCATTTATCTCAGAATCAACAGCATCAGCAAACTACACAGCATATCAAGCATGAGCCACTGCCTCAGCATCACGTGAGGTACGTGGAATTGAAGTTTTGTAGAATATTGTTCTATTTTTTTAAAAAGTCAAGCATACTTTTTTGTTGTGAAGAAGAATTAAAAATCAATGAATGAACCAATAGGCAGCTTGCATCATAAAAAGATAATGTCCAGATGAATAATTTGAAATGTACTTCCAATCGAACGAAGAGACTGAAAAAACAATTCCAAGAGAACTTATTCTTCTGGAAGTCTCATGATGAAACTTTCGACAATATTAAGTTGAGAACCTTAAGTTCTCGAGTTCAATATACCAGTTTAGAAAAGTGCAATTTGAGACTCCATAAATCCTTATTCCACTTAACACATTCAATTTTCGGCGGAAAATATCAATTTTTATTTTCTGAAAAACTTGAGATAAGACTTTCAGAAAATTTAAGGCCCCTTTCAAATGTTATCTAGATTGGTTTTCATTTGAATTTTTATACTCCGCACATAGGTCATTACTGAAAAAAAGATACCTCGAAAAAATTTTTTTTACCATTTTAGAATTTCTTAAGTGTACTTTTATGATGGAATAGTGAACACTTGCGACAAAAAACTGGATCGAAAATTATTATGCCAATAAACTGTGACTTCAAGACGGCCGTATTCTTAACTGTGTCTACCATTTATTGCTCCGTCTTTGCGTCCTTCTAAAGAGGATAGACTGAATTACTATTGAGCAATGAACAGGAGGAACATTTGAGAACACGGACCGTTTGGAATAACAACCGATTGACATGATAATTACCAATCAAGTTGTTTGTCTTGAGTGCTTATTATAACATGATAAAAGTGGGTTGTGAAATTTTTTTTAATAAGTCTGTGTGTTGATTAATTACTGTTACATATTCGGATTGTCTAATTAACAATTTGGGATTGTCTAGTTAATAGTTATATTGCAGAAGGGATATAATGTTTGGTGAGGGGAATAGAAAATGTGATTTCTCTTTCCTGCCACCCAGGCGTTGATCAGCAGTCCCACAGTAGTATTTATAAAGCGGGGTAAACACTCTCAGGGTTTTGCCAGGTTTAGTTCAGGTGTGATCAGCTGTTTGACTATGTCCGTCATCGTTGCCACGGACTTAGTATTAGCGCAGAAAAAGATGAGACTGCTTAGCTCGAGGAAGACAATACGATCGGGAGAAAAGCTGAACGGTCACCTTAGCTCTCCCGATCGTAATAACGCTGTTACCAAACCCCATAATATTACTGTTGTGTATCTTAATTATTAGTTGGGAGTGAATGGGTAGATACTATCTATTGGATAGACGCGGGTGGTTTCCACCGAAATACCTGCCCAAATTTACCACATAATATCCCGAAAGTGAGCAAACCTTCGTAAGTGTAGTCAGAATAGGTCGTCGGAACGATGGTATTAAGTCGACTCTAATAGGAGGAAAGTATCCTTTTGCGAATAATCACAGGAACTATTCACAATGACCCGTGTGGAGAATATTGGAATATCTGGTATTTCATCCCTCCCGCCATGGTGCCGTTGAATGGTCACCATTTTTCGTGATAATTACCAATTTTTTATGTCTCCCTATGTTCACTTTCTTCTCAATATTTATTAAAAAAGCTCTTTTAAAATGTTCTCTATTCTTTCTAGTTTTTTAAATATATATATTTATAATTTTTGGACGTCTAATTAGTACAAAAAGTCAGTTTCAAAAATACACGGCTTTGTAGAAAAAAATGAAATGTGAAACAATCTAGATAACATTCGGAAGGGAGTAAGCTCGAACCTTAAGGTCCGGGTATACTCCCCGGCGAACGTTATTTAGATTGTTTTTGTTTTGAATTTTTCATCTATAAAAGCGTCTATTTAAAAGTTAATTTATAATAAATATATATTTGAAAAAAAAACTACAGAAAATTAGGAATATTTTCAAAGACAGTTTTTGAGAAATATTTGAGAAATAAATGAGTAGAAGGTAAAATAATAAAAGTTAACAAACTGGAATGAACAATTGAGAATATGGGCCACGTGAAGTAACCAATGATTACCATCGTAATTTTTCATTAAGTTTTTTGTCGCGAGTGCTCCTTATTCCGGAATAAAAGGAAACTTAAAAAATGCAGAAAATTTTTTCAAAGATTCTTTTTTTAATTAACGCTCTGTGTGCGGAAGATTGCAAGATCACAGCCTCCCTCCCCCATGTTAACATGTTGGATGCCGTTTGCCACGTTAATTACTCTTTTTTATTTTACCCTCTACTCACTCATTTCTGAATAGTTCTCAAAAACGCTCTTTGAAATATTTTTTTTTATATATAGATATTTATAATTCTTGGTGACCTACTTATTACAAAAAATGAGTTTGCAAATAGACCACTTTGTAGATAAGAAATTCAAAACAAAAACAATCTAGACAAGATTTGTCTTAATTCAAGATTTGAGAATTTAAACTTATTGATAGTTTCAATTCAAAATTCGTAAGCTCTTCAGTTGAAATCGAGACTGTAAAATCTGTTTTTGATTCTTTTTTAAGTGTCAAATGAGAATTTTCGGAACTGTCAATAAAAGCTCCGTAAAATCAAAAAATAAGATTTAGTTTCGTACACATTTTACCTAATATTGTATTTGAAATAATTTCATAAGCTATAAAAATTTGGCTCTTTTTCGCAGTTCTGGCTACTCGCAATCACAGAAGAAACGGTTACTGGCTAAAGTTCAATCTGAGTGCAATATGATAAATGTAGCAACGAAACCGGAACCAGGAGTTGAGTATCTCGCTCCACATCCATGCCACGCGCCAGCATGCAAGGAGCCACCGACCTATCAGGTGAAATATCAATAATAACTCTCATTTTTCATGAATATTTTAACAACAGGCTAGACAAATACCGCATTCAGCTCAATTATAAATTTTAATTCAACGAACGCCGATAGATGGGAATCGAATTTCCAATTTACCAACATTCTCCATTGGAAACCAATTATTGCTTTAATTATGAGTAAATTTAGGTATTTCTAATCGACACAGAATATTTTGATTTCTCTCAAATAGAAAAACATTGAAAGCACTGAAAAGATCAGACTCAAATAATTGTGCATCTAGGCTTGAGAGAATTATCGCTTCCAATGAAATCAGGATTTTCAATTAGAGGAGTTAATAACGTTTAATTTCACTGTCAAAAAGGGGCTGAAGTTCCTTGAAATGAAGATTTAATTGAATATTCATTAGAATGTAATAGCTATTGAGTGGTGAAATGTACCAGTTTTACTTTTCTGGTCTTTTTAGATACTCAATTATTCTCATAACGAATAATTAATTGGAAAAAAAAATTTTCTTTTCCAATTCTCTCATGATTCATTCATTCATCTCTGTTTGTCCGACACATCCATAATGTCCATAATGTCATTCAAACGTAATTATTCCATAAATATATGATGTTATGAGCGCAAAAGCTGCTCTTAAAAAACCAAATCATAAATTTATACAAACTTCATCGCAAATGTTTTTCCATGCTGATGTCTATGTTATGCTTGACGACTTTCGACAATATTCAATGTCTCTAAAGTAATGAATTTCAAATTGTCGACTTAAAAATTATCCTTCTAGTCTAGTATTGAACATTGAAGGGAAGAATAAAATTATTTAGTCGATATCATCAGAGGATTGTAGGAGAAAAGACAATTCTAAAAGTTCATATAGTTACAGACTTTTGTTTTCCCCTGAAAAATCTATCCTCCTAAGAAGTTAACACTTTTGGTCATTGGAATTCAACATAAAAATATCAACAATTCTCCCTCACTCTTTCCTCCCATAACTCCTCGTCCAATCTCATTGAATCATAACCATTTCAGATAAATCTGATGCTATCAGTGACAAAGCCATTTTGAAAAAAACATATGACCAATTTATAACAATTCCCTCGGAAATATTTTTCTAGGCTGACGTCTATGACATGCATGACTACTTATTGCAGTATGTGACCACGAGTAGCGCGCATCCGCATCTTCAGGAGCAGCATATTGTGTACACCACTGGTGCCGAGAAGCGTGTGGCATGGCCGGGTAAACGAGCCGAGTACAAGCACGAGTACGTCCAGCCACCGGCAGCGCACTCCAGAGATCATCAGAAGTGGACTGTGGCCAATCCAGTGCATCAGTACAGGTAAGAATGCCTCCTCAATTTGTACACTTAGTACGTGCATGTGAAACTTGTCACGAGATGAGTTGTGCACGTTGTGAGAAGTTTTGCTCACTTTTTCCGAGATTTCTTTTGCATTGGGAGAGGTTGTTTCACGAGTGATTATACTGCATTCTGACTTGCTCATGTGCATTCTGCGAGTTTTAGTTATTGGTTGAATAGTCGTAGGAGGCGCATTAGTCTAGAATATTATGGGCTAATGATTTCCAAAATTTCTGAGAGTGCATTTCGAAGATACAGGAAACGGATACGGGAAATTCTTCATTGAGTATTTTGAATATTTTGGAGGCTATCTATTATAAAATAGTATATTGTGCAACTAGTGCGTAAAGTAGCACTTTTTCGCACGAGGACTAGGCTATCACACGAGGCGAGAAAGATGATATTTGAGGGCAAAGTGGTTTTTTTGTGTGCGGAGTGCGGAAAAGTCAAGATCGTGTGTAAAGTGAAATTCGAGTGCGTAAAGTGAAGCTTTACGCACGAGATTCACTTTACGCACGATTTCTGACTTTTACGCACACTGGGCGGAAAAGTACCACTTTACGCACGAAAACCGGTACCGAAATGTGAACTTTTTGGACAGGTATTGCAAAAAGATGATTTTCTGCGTTTGTTTCAAAATATAGACCTGAATTCAGATTCTCTCGTAGCTATCAATAGATTGTGACTTTCATTAATGATATTTGAAGAAAACAAACGACTCATGCATAGAAAAAACTGCACAATGAAGCTTCAAGGTGACTCAGATCTTGGCTGAGTTTTCGAGGAATATTTTCGAATATGAAGGAATTTATCGAAATGTTCCTACTAGCATCTTTTGTAGCTGGAAATTCGTTCTACAAAGAAGCCATCATGAAAATTTATGGCACAAGTGAAAAAAAGGGCGCTTTTTTTCACTATCGCCGAGCGAAGCATGAAAAAATGTGTCCCTTTTTTCATTACTGTCGTAAAATATTGTTCGATACACATGAAAAAAAGCAGTTTCCAACTTGTGTGATTACAACCCTCGCCTCTGGCTTGGGTTTTAACCCTCACACTCGGTAAAAACTACTTTTTTGTCACTTTTATCGAAAAATACGAATTCTGATCTGCCGTAGATTGTCAAGATATTTATTGAAAACTGATCAATAGTGAAAATCGACGTCAATCATTACAAAGTTGTTTGGAATGTGGAGTTTCACCATTCGTAGTTGTTAATCTATTCGACAAAAAAGGTCTCCTTGATGAAGAACTCGATATGGGATGGAAAGTCGAGGGAATTACTGTGAATTAAAAGTTTAGTCTGAATTATAAAATTACCTGTCTATTCGTTGATTCAAACTACTTTGTTAATTCATGTATACTCTCTTTGGCTATTTAAATTTTCACAGATGAGGGGCTGAAAAGGTGATATACTGTACTAAGAAGTTGAATCCTGAATAGTAAAGACATTCAGAACCAAACTAAAACGATTCTTCACAAGTCAAAGGCTCGATATAGACTTTTTGTTACGCAGTCCGTGAAGCAACGCTGCGCGGCCATCAAACCCTGACCGCGGGCTGAATAACAAAAAATATTGTTTGTCACTCGGCCGTGAAGAACTTTTCTGCCTCATATTCGCCAGCAAAGTTCTACACGGCCTAGTGTCAAAATGTACTAGTCTTTACAGGTGAAGAGATGTAGATAACTATTCCATTACGACTGTTCAATGGCTACTCCCACTGCCATTGACGATTTATTCTCTGGTAAACTTGATAGAGCTCTTCTATATTTTATTCGTTGAGCAGTTCTGCAGGTGTATCATGCTGTTTTTTTATCGGTGACTCTCCTGAACTTACCGAATTTTCGGCACAGGTTTAATGACTTCACTCGGACAATGGCTTATAATTCTATACTTGTATCTGGGCTGGAGTTATTTTGTCTAACTCACAGCTTTTAGGCGACTGCATTGTTGCTCTGACTGCTTTGTGCAGTCAGTAGATGATGTTGAAAATTCTAATTTCTGGATTTTTACTGCGTTGTACAGCGCCTAATAATTTGTCCTCGTAGCTTCTGAATTTCTCAGGCGTTTGCTCTGTGACGGGGCTCTCGTGAAGACTCATATACAAACAGAAAGATTCATATACATGCAGCTAAGGTAACCGTTGTTAATTAAGTTGATTAATTGGAGCATTTCTCCTGTCATTAATTTTTATGTTGGTGAAGTCAGGCTGTTTGCGTAGGTGAATTGCTCGATGCAGAGCGATTTTAACTGCAATTGAATTACCACTATTTTTACCTATTGAGAACTAGTCCATAGCGACTGTTGAAAACTGTATGACATGTTACAATTTATACAGGTGATACTCTCGTTGATGTACTTCACCACCACTCGAATTCAATTGTACAGGTTAAATCCTAACCGTAGATTAATTCACGGGTGTTTCGGTGATTTTCCAAGTAGGCCGAAATAGTCAACCAGAGGGTTCTGAAATTTTAATTCCGTTTTAGACTAAATCTGAAAAAAAAATCCCTACTTCATTTACACTCGCTAGATATTCAGTGAAAACTGAAATATTAATTGTATTAAAATTGAAAGCCACAAATTAGTCAAAAAGTCAGGTCCAAACCTATCAGTAAATTATTCCTCCTCTGAAATGAAATAACCCCTTCTCACACCAATTGAAATGGAAAAGACGAGCCATTCGTGAGCATGAGAACTTGTACAATAAAGTTTGAGACGTTTGTTTATGTTTTTTTTTTATTATGTTTTTTTTTTGTAAAACTTGGGTTTTGTAGGCAAAGCCAGGTGGTGGGTTCAGCATCTCATCCGAGTCATGGCCACAGCCACCACGGGCATCCTGCCCATCTGAGCCCTGGTGGTGGTGGTGGCGCTGGTGGTGGACGCAGTCCAGCTGCTGGTCCTGTTGTAGGGGGCAGCCAACACCTTGGTCAGCCCCTTTATCAGGAGTATGCTCATGTACGCGCCCGTGGACATCCTGTGCCACCTCCAGTTTACGTGACTGCTGCACCATCGCAAGCTCCTACAGCGATACAGCAACAGCAAGTGCCCACCTACCAGGGATTCACACCCGGGTGGGTACCTAGACAACTAGTTGATGCATGCATGTGTGTACCAATTTATTATATACATTTATATCTAGTGCATTACTCTAGTAGTTTACGTAGATTATATTATTCTATTCATTGGCTTTCTACTCACTGTGAGTATAGGAAGATTCTGGAACGGCTCACTTCAAGCGAAAACATTTGGTATTTTTCGAAAAATAATAACTGAATGTCAACACCAAATTTTATTATTCTCCGCTATTTTCTTGGGAATACGATTTTTGCGTAGAAATTAACTTCGAGTGATCAAAATTGGATGTTTAGTATTTTCCTATTGTAAAATCAACGTAGACACAATTTCCAACTTTTCTTTTTTATAGTTTTTTTAATACAGTTACCAGTTTTTGTCCTTTCATCACCAAAAATGTGGTAGAAAATACATTTTCAAGTTGATAGATCAAACTGAAACAGTAATTTTTTTTTTAGGTTTTGACAATGTTTTGAAATTTTTTTATGTGTGCTACAGTACACAAAATCAAGTCATTCTCTAATTTTGCATGGAAGGAAGATAACTTTGATCTGTTATCAGATCTAGTTAAAAATTACACGTGAAGTGCTATATACATATGTAAATATGTTTCGTTTTTTTTGTGCTGGATTTAAAAATTACCAAAATAACTGTTGATTTTAATTTGATTGTTGCAAACATGAATTATGTCTCTTCTGCCGATGAGGGAGATAGAAAATACTATAGAATAGAAAGGTAGTAAGATAGACAAGACTAGAAAGGGAAGATAGAAAAGGAGCAGTGTTTGGAATGACATGTCGTGTTTACACAGAGAATTAAAATTCTTTAGATATCTAAATCTACTTGTGCAACTAAAAATTTTCATCTCAGAACGACCTTTGCGCCAGTTAAAATTTTTTTACAATTTATGATTTGCATTTTTTTTAGTTCAAACAAGAGTTATTACATATTTATTTTCCTAAAAGCATACAAATCCCCTTGTCGAATATTTATTTCACGCATTCGGCATTTGTATGCAATTTTTGCCTGCGTATTTAGAGTAGAAATATCAACAAATTGTATGCTATCAACTTTTGTTCTTGAGAAATTGATAGAAATTGATTGCCAGCGCAATAAAACGAATTTCAATTATTCGGTTGTGAGAGAAAGCAAATTCTTGCGAAATATCGTTTGATTTAGGGTGATTAATAATGATTTTTTTTTAATTTTTGATTTGATGCATGAGAAATTCAATAAAAAAACTGAGAGTTTTTGGTAGAAAATTTTCTGTAGAAATTTTAAAGGAATTCTTAAAACATTATTAGAATGTCAGTAAATATCTGATTCGTATTTCATCGATTTTTGTAGATAAAATTTTCAATCCTCAAGAGAAATTTTCGATTGTTCGACTAGACTTCTCTCTTTCTGATGCTAAAATCAAGGGAAATGTATGCTCACGCAATTTTCTAGACAAAAACATGATGGAATATGTTACATAGAAAAATCTGTTGAGTTTTCTATCAACGTCTATTGAGTTTTTCACATCAAATATTTATACATAAATTACATGATAAAATTGGCATCGTTTGCTATACAATCAGTATCATTCTAATAGAATTCCTGTGTAGTAAATTGATAGAATTTTCTAGCAAATGCCCTACATTTCTTGTTGGACTTTCGAATGTTTCATCGCCGCGTTTTCCAACTTAATAATAGAAGTTCTTATTGGCTATAAATCATTTTCAGATTTATCTTGAAAGAAGAATTACTTTCCGCAACTAAATATTTTTTGAAAATAAAAAAAAATCTGGAAAATTTCAGAAAGTTTCATAATTTCGGAACCGTTCAAGTGTTCTAAAAAAAAAGGAAAACGCAGCAGTTTTTTAATAAAAATGTAAAAAATCCTCATCAAATGTGCATTACAGATGACCTGCCTTCGATTTCCTTGGAGTTTAGTGTGTAATTAGAGTTTTTGCAATACCTGCCCAAAAAGTTCACTTTTCGGTACCGGTTTTCGTGCGTAAAGTGGAACTTTTCCGCACAGTGAAGTTTTCCGTAAAGCAAAGCTTTACGCACAAGTTTCACTTTACGCACGATTTCTGACTTACGCACTCCGCACACAAAAAAACCACTTTGCCCTCAAACCTCCCCTCAAAGCGAATTTTGGCAGGTATTGCAAAATTTAGGTGTGCAACACGTGTGTATCGCCTTTTTCGCCTTGTGCAACACGTGTGTATCGCCTTTTTCGCCTCGTGTGATCGCCTAGCACTCGTGCGAAAAAGTGCTACTTTACGCACTAGTTGCACAATATACTATTTTATTGTAAAATATGAATCTGAAAAACGCATTTATCTCACCACCCGTTGCGTAACCCAGAACCAATGCAGACACGACAAGGGACAACACAAAGACGATAGTAACTGATAAACAATGATCTCCCTAACAGTCATTCCATCCAACTGCCCCGGATCTCCTGTCGGTAGCAAAATTTTCGAAAAATTGTAGAAATTAAAAAAAAATCTTAAAAATCAAAATGAACAATTATTGTTATGGCTCTCATCTTCGAACACGGTTCAAAGAACATTCGAGTCATTTTTCTTTACTCATCGAATTTCAATTAATGTCAATGGGTAGGGCCCGACAGTACCTACATTCGATAAAAAAGTGATTTGATTGTATGGATTCAGTCGTGCACAATTTTTAAAAAATGACTAAAATGTTTGCCAAACATATACATACATACGTACGGACAGGCCCGAAAAATACAATTTCCGAACTTAATTTTGGGTTTGACAGATTGATCTAACACAAAACAAGTGGGAAATTGCGCTGGCATTGGTTATAGTATCGTTTTCTTGGCTAATAAATTAGCAATATGCTTCCGAATGGTCAATTTATATATTATTATCTCTATCGCATGTTCCACAAAAACTGAAATTGCGAGTGGATTTCATTAACAATATTGAATTTATGCACAACTGAATGGATTCAAGTCATCACATTTGAAGAAGTCATAAAAAATGCAACTTTGACAGAAAAATTGAAAAATACTCCAAAATTTCCAAATTTCATCATGAAAAGCAAACTAATGAATGCAGTTATCATAACCAAGTTTCAACTTAAACTTTCTGGTATCTAAACGAACATTTTAACCTATTATTAAATTCATTTGAAGCCTAATCTACAAAGACGTCAATGAAATTGGGAGAAAAAGAAAAAAAAACGAATTTTCAGAAAAATTGGAATGAGAATTATTACTATCACCTTCATGTTCGAAATCAGCCAAGAGGAATTTCTTATGGTTATGGCTATGGATGGGGCCCAACAATACGTACATTTGAAAAGAAAACATTCAATTCCATCGATTCATTGTCGAGCAATCGACGAAAATCGAGCAAAAAAATTCATACATACACACATACATACGTTTGGACACTATCCAAAAATTGCATTGCCGGACTCGTTGCATCACATAGGGTTGATATAACATGAAACATCAAAACCTTAAATTTGATTGATTACAAAGCTTCCATTCGGAAGCCAAAAACCAAAACTTTCAAGTTTCACGATCACAATACTCCTATTAGGCAGCAAAAAATGATATTTTCATCGATTACCCAGACTATCAGAAAGGATTCACAAGGATCATTCTGATGGGGCAGATGACATAGGTTTCTCATCGTGAACACTTTAGATCTAAAATGAATTTTGACGTGCACTGCTTGTCCCACAATTCTCAGATGCACCGGATGTCAACCGTCTATCACGCGTTCCACATGAAGCTGAGCCTCAGCCTCAATCAAAACCCGGGTAATCTTACTCATATAATAAGGTCTAAATACCTCTGTCTCCTTGTATTTTGATGGTCTTTCACTTGATATCGACTCAATTCTACGGAAACTCCCATTGTCCCGATATTCTAATGATTTTCTGACAAACGTAGTAAAATTATAATGAAACCCGGAATACAATCTTTAAACTTAACTTTAGTTATGTTGCACAATGTGTGGGGTGTCTATACTACACATTTGCCAAATTGTCAAGTCTTCTAGTATGGGAAAAAAAATATTTTTCTATTTATTTCTTTATAGGGGAGGGCGGGGCAAAATGGACAGTGGGGGCAAAATGGACACCCCTAAAAAAATTATTTTTCTTATTTATTTTTTTCCCCTCAAATACTTGAA
>JAPYZN010001481.1:0-17766 GCA_030522865.1 Psyttalia lounsburyi | reverse complement strand
CTGGCTGGCCGGCCTGCCGGCCGGGGATGTCCAAATCTCGATTTTTTTGAAAGAAAATGACCCCTGGGCAGCCGGTTCGGGGTTTTTTGGTCGTTTTTGACCTTTTTTGGGCCTTTTTTCAGTTTTTCCGATTTTTCAGCACGTTATCGTCGTTTTTGAGTCTTTTTGAGCGCTGAGGGGGTTTTAGGGGTTTCTACTTTCGTTTTTGGGCCCTTTTGGAATCACTTTTAGAATATTTCCAGCCCTTTAGCGACTTTTAGGGCCCTTTTTAGAAATTTTTGGTAGAACATTGCCGCTATCTTGAAAACAAGATATAGCCTCTCAGATTTTATTTTTAGTGATTTTTTGGACTTTCGTTTTTTTTATCTCAAGGGCCCTCCAATTGGAGTGATTTTCGGCTGGCTGAACACATTTTCGGCGACATCTCCAAAACTGTTGATCCTATCGCCCGGGGCTTGCTCCATTCGAAAGCTGAGCTTATTTCCCATTTTTATAGCGTCTTGCGAAGTTTCCTCCAAAAAAAATCGTAATTACATAAAATGTCGATGTTGTCGAATTGGCGACAAATTGGACAAATTGATGATTTAAATTCATTGAATAATTTACAATTTGCAATTTTTTTTTCAAGGATTGCCCGAAATTCTTTGAACAATTGGATAATTCAAAACTCACTTTCCAATTTTCAGAATCACGAGTGGATAAAAAAAGCTGAATGCGAAAATGTCGATATCGCCGGTTGGGTCTGCAGAACAATGGACCTCCAACCAACCACCCCAACTCGTTTAGCAAACGTACAGTCCTGAATAAATGTTACTCTTACATACTTGACCACGTACATACGCGTTCAGTACTCCTAAGTCAATTTCGTGTATTTGGTTCCCCCCTCAGTTAATTATCCTCCCCAACACTACTAATTTTTAATTTCCCTTTTTTATACCAGTGGTGTATTCCCCCACTTTTTCATTACCTGCAAATTCTCTCCAACTGCGTCAATGTAAATTAATGACGATAGCTCTGTAATCGTGATAAAAACAAAAACAAAATAACGAAATGATGATGTTCATTAAGTGTATGCATCACCACTGCGTTTAGAAATCATTTGATTTCCATTTTTAACAATTTAATTTCGAGTATTTTTACGTTACCTTCATGAAAGTATGTAAGAAAAAAAAATCATGTTATAGTTATACTTTATTCTTAGTACCATTAATGTCTCATGAGCATTGTATTCTTCCTGTGATAAGATTAGACGAATACGGACGAGTGTAATGTATTCTTTCTCGTGTCTCCACTCGTGAGTATGTCAAAGAACGAGAATTATGAGATTAGTCTCAAGATTTCAAGAACATTCATGTACAGAAGTGATACCTGGAAGCAAGAATTTGTTTTTTTTTCTTGTTTATTTTGGAGAGGAGAATATGATAATGAGAGTAACGAGCGAATATATTCAATAGCTAAATGATTATTAAATATTGTTCATTCAAATACGCTTTCACTAGGGTTAAAGGTTCATAAATTTTCTTTCTTCCTTTCTATTAGATAGACTCGATGATGAAAATGTTTATAAGTGGGGGAGGATGAAGTGCGGAGAGACGAGTGTGGAAGTATGATCGTACGATGAGAGACGGGGAATACTCGGCCAAATTGAAGATTTTAAACAAGTGTTTATATGCTAATCATAAGTGTCGCTTTTTGTGATGGGCAACATTTATTTAGGGAAATATAGGAACGCCTAATTTCATGAATTTTTAAAGAATTGGTCGAGCTAATAGTTGACTGTTGGGAGTTTCGGGGTGGCTAGGGGCTATAAGTATGTTCAAATAATAGAAAAAAAATACAGAAACGAGTTTTTTGGGTAGAGTGGTGGAATTTCAAACGACATGAATTTTTAAGTCGTTATCGTTCTGTTTTTGAAAACAAAAAATCATTTCAGTTCAATTTTGTCAATCTGGATTTTTACATGAAATCATGTTTTTTTTTCAATTTGTTGGTGGTCATTGCAGGAGTAATTCATTGACTGGAGAAAAATGTCAATGGCTATTTTGATAAGTTCTCAATCTTTCCGGCAAGATTATTGTTGGCTGTTTGAATTGTGAGTTGCCTGCCCAAGTTCCATACGTTAAAATAATAAAAATATACAGAAATGAATTTTTGAATAGAATTATTAAGGGGATGAGGCAGTAATACTGTAATTGCAGACGAAATATTCTTTTATTTAACGTCAAAGATGTTTCGTTATAGAAAACAGAAACAAATGATTTTCGTCAAATTCGTAGCAAGTCTGAATTCATTCGAAATATTTTTTATTCAACTTCACAAATGTTTCTCTATTGCGAGCAAAGGAAACAAAAATTAATAAATAATTCTGTAACGTTTAGTAATTTTTTTTTCAAATACAACTCTTTGTCATTTTTTTCTTGTTAATTGTCAGAAAAATACTTTATTGGTTCCAACAATTTGCAATTAATTACGTCATAGAGAACAACAAGATTAAACTAAGAATGAAGTTGTTAATTGCTTCGAAAAATTTCCCAATTTTTGTGACAAATGCCCACAGCTGGTTGTGAAGTGCATCATTTTCACTGAAAATAAGTCACTATTGGGTATTATCATCAACGTTGAATGTAATAAATAAATGAATTATCAACCGACGATTGAAATAGTGGAATTATTTATTCACATCTCGAAAATACAACAAACACATTTATTTATGTATGCAAAATCACTCGACATTCACACGAATATAAATACTGAATTAGAAATCCTAACATTCCATGATAAGAAGCGTACATTACAAAATTAAATAACTGACTATGACGAATCCTAGAAGAATTCAAAGAAATTAATAAATAACGAGAGAGAACATTACATAAATTAAAAGTAAAAGCCCCTGATGTTGGAAGTACATACTAGGTATAAAAGTGGAAATTTATCAAAGTTTTTTTTTTCCAATTCGTCGAAGTGATTTTTCATTCTCATTTTCTTATACTGCTACTGAATTTCATGAGCGAAGATAGTGGTATCACAGTATGATTACAAAAATTATGGAGGCCAGTTGAGTACTTATTTAATTTTAATGGGATTGATGAAAAAATTTGATTCAAAAAATTCTGTTGGGATTCTATTACAATTCTTGGCTTCCTCCGTGCCTTTTTTTAATCTATTTTTGAGAGTGTAGAAATTTCTATCAATTTTTTTCATATTTATTATATATTTAATTTGTTATTCAATAGCAGTCTATTTCTTTAAATTCCATGAGCAAGGAGAGTGATATCACAGTGTAATAATTACAAAAATCATGGAGTCCAGTTAAATATCTATCTCACTTTGAAGTAATTAAAAAATTCAATAGAAAAATCTACATTTCTATAAGAATTCTCTTCAATAAATCTATTTATTTTCTTCCCCGATTGCAAGATTTATCCCGAGAAATAATTCTGCTGGAATTTTACCGCAAGAATTTCTGCTGAATTATTGTTTCCTGGATTTACTAACAGAAACAAATAAAAATCCAGTTTAAAAGACTCGGTATATTTATAGCCACACATTTCAACCGGCAAACAAATCTATTGTTTCTTGAAAATATCTTTTATCTGTCAATAGAATTCCCAGGCAAAGCAGAAATTTTCTATCAATATTTTTCACATCTCTAGTAACTTGTTATTAATTAGCAGTCTATCTCACATTTGAACCCCGAGCAACGAAAAAAATATGACAGATTTCCCAAAAATTTCCTAGTCCCTCTTCCCCGACGAACTCCTCCCCAAGTGCAATCATAAAATCTCCCTCGTCTCGTGGGTGATTGTCAATCGGGGCATGGACAAATCGATATTGACAATCTGGAGGAATGGCGAGACCCCAGAAATGAGTGAGAGTTCGACATTTGTTTTGCCAACGATAATCTTGAGCATTGCATGGGTTTTTCGTTGTTTAGTCGTTGATATGGCGGCCTCAATGGTCCTATTGGAGATCGAACATCTTGACAGATCCAATGACACGAGATTCGGCGCCATTTTAATGAGATTGATGACTCCCTCGTCCTTAATGAGTTGACAGTCCCAGCATTTTAGGACTTTTAGACTGTGCAAATTGCCCAGAGGCTCGTCAGTCACTTGGCCAAGCCAACTTATAACGAGGCTCTCCAGTCTTGGCAGTGATGACAGGCTGGCAATGGCCTTGTCAGTTATTGCTCCACATCCACTTATATCCAGGTAATTCATCTTCTTGCAACTACCGGAGAGATTAATGAGAAAGTCATCGGTTACAACGATATTGTGACAGAGATTCAGGTGCTCCAAATTAGTGAGGTTTATCAGATTGTTCATGGCGTTCGCCGATAATGTCGGGTAATTTCCACTCAATTCTAAGTGGCTCAATGTTTCAATCTTCCCGATCGTTATCAGGGAACTGTCTGTCAGGCAGACGCACGAGTTCAATGTCAATTTTTTTAATGATGTGAATTTCTGGAGGGCCTGGAAAATTAAGTGAATGGAATTTTGAAGAATATTTTGCAAACACAGAATTAAAAAAAATTGAACTAATAAATTTACAGCTATATTAACGAAATCACGACGTAAATGTTCGTTTCAACGTTTTGTCAATTATAATATTGCTAATTTATTAACAAAAAATTAAACGCAGTCACAGAAAAGGCAATCCATTAGTTTTTCCTTAATTTTGTTGAAGTGAGCAGAAAATCGTGGAAAATAAAAAAATGTTGAAATTGCAATTTTGTCAATTATTTAGTCATTCCTCTCTACATTTTCTAATATTTATCTATTTATTTATTAATATTTAAATATACTTACAGCATCAAAATAAGTAGAGAGTACAGAAGTGCAGAGGATCAGGTGAATCTCCTCTACAGTATCGATTTGCAACTGTCCAAGACACTTTCCAATTACATGCTCATCCTCAATCTCCACAATTTGTAATTTCTTATTGACCATGAACAATTGCGACAAGTCCTTCTCACAAGGCCCCGTCAGCGACTTCATCACAAATTTCGTGATGTTCTGGCAGTTTGTCATGAGCGAGGATATCCCAGATGGTGACAATTCGAGAGCTTTAACATTGATAAATTGCAAATTGGGACAGAATTTTCCAACGATTGTTAACGTACTCGAGCCCAAGAGGTGAGGATATTTGGACAGATCGAGATGTGTCAGGAATTGTCCACACTTGATGAGAACTTTTCTGAGTGTACTAGTGTCGATACTCTGAAGACGAATTTTCGGGGAGAGTCCCCAGTTGCCCCTCAACAAGTCCAGACGTTTGACCGATCTCCAGGACTCCTGGGAGAGTGCCTGCCAGCGTTTGCAGACCCTCTCCATTCTAATTCTGTCGGCAATTGGGAGGTACAGAAATATTTCTATCAAACAGTCGTCATTCAGCACTTGAATGGGCGAATCGTCTGGTTGAATCTGCTCCACAGTGATCTCCTCCTCGTTATTTTTATTTTGTTTATCCTTCAGCGATGAGAATCTCTTCTGATTCTCAATGCTATCTGGCTGATGCCAAGAGTCAGCTGATGACACTCGTAGAATTCTGCAGTGCAATTGCAATTCCATTCTCTGACCTGCCTCTCGTGCTCTTATTCCACCGTCCACAGCATTGAATGTTATGAATGCAAAATTACTTTTTCCCTGATTTCTTTTTATGTAACAACTGTCAACTTTTCCGTATTTCGAGAATAATTTCTGGAGGTCTTTATTCGTTGTCTGGAGAGAATCAGATTTTTCTGGTTAAGAGGGAAAACGAATTTGTCTGGAGTTTTTCTCTTGAAATCTTTTCATTCTTTCTTCCAATTACTTTGAACGAATTCGTATTTTTTTATATTTATTAAAAATAGCATTGGCGAATATTCTGGGGAGTCGTTTAAATTTTGCTTCTAATTAATAAACAATCAATCGAATTTTCTAGGGAAGGCATTAGATTGTTAATTAAATTGTTCCCTTAATAAATAAGAAGAACCTTTGCAAAAAATAAAAATTCTCTATTCATTTGTCGTCTAATTTGTTTCCTCGTTGAACAAATATATATTACGAATACGTCAATGGTACTATATTTAAAACTCACACGTTCAGCCAAATTTCCGATGAATAATTTTCTGATTGGAACACCTTCTTCTGTGACCGGAGAAATTACGGGCTCTGAGACTTGAACGAGCCCAAGATCCCCTGAAACTATTGCTGACATTGAATTGACTGTAAATTCCACATGACAAAAAAATAAGGGAAAATTGTACGATTACTCCTTACCTTGTGTCAATTCCCTGAGTGCCCCCAACAAATGGCAGTAGATCATACCTTCCATTACAGAGACTAATGAAAATACTTAGTGAATAATTAACGACGCATAGAATTATTGTGAATTTTTTGGCAATTCCTTTGTGCCCAAGACTGGAACCACTTGGAGCACTTCACCTTCAGACAAAGACCATCTCCATCTCTCTCTTCTCTAGTCCAGGTATATATATGTACTCGACACTTTCCCTTTCTTTCGACTGCGCAGGCTGATCCGGTTTATCATGTGAAATTGCAAATGATAATAGAGTTCAATGAGTTGGAAATCCATTTGGTAGCCACCGAAAAGGGTGATATCTGTTTTATCTGCTTACGTTGCTGATGTGTGGGTGAGAATTTTGTCGGCAGATGACTCTGTTGTGATTATTTTCAGATTTTTGGGTGAGAATCAGGTGAAAGTGTAGAAAGTAGAGGGGGACAACATGGGTCCCATTGATTTGTCAATAAGTCGATCATGAAGCAGTGGATTCTTTCGATGTCCTGCTCATTTTCAAGCCCTTTTTGCACGCTTTGAGGGGACAGCTGATCCATCTCGATACCTTCATTGAATCCCGAGATCTTGACGATTAATCGTCAATTAATCACAACGAAGGGCACCAAATTCCGATTTTCGTCGGTTGTTTTTTGTTCTTGTCGACCATGATGACAGAACTAATTATCGAGTACTAATCGAAAAAACTGGGATAATCGATTAATCGTATCTCGTATGGAAATCAATGATCATCATGTCGGAGTGACAGTTGTTTGGCAGACTTTCGGCCTTAACCATCAAAATTAGAGAAATTTTTGTTTTTTTTTTTGGGTCAAAATGGAGCAGTTTAATCTTCTAGGAAAACAAAATACTAATCCCCGGGATAAGCTTCCATTTATGATGGGGTTTGACAATTTACGTGGATGCATTTTCTCGGAGAGTTTCATGGATTTTGACGAGTATGACGACCCCTCGCCGTCGCGTGCTATTGTTATTGTTGATCTAAAGGACACAGCCTGTGATGCACTATTTCCTGGAGACCTCGGGGCTGCCGATGTCACAAGCGACAAAAATCTTATCTCATCTTCATCGGAAAAAGTAAAAAAAAATGATTTAGTTTGACTAGATTTTTTTGCGAACTCCAAGAAGCCTTCCTCGAGTGCAATAAAATTTCAGTTCGACCACCGCTCGAGGATTCCTCGCCCAACGAAATTAAACAACAGAAGAAACTCGAATGACCCACCGTCCCAGGGTAGACTGACAGATTTCGAGCCCACAATTTTCGCAAAAAGGAAGGAGAGGCCATCGACGAGAGGATCAAAAATCCCCATTCGCCAGAGCGACTGGCCCAAAACATCTCGGGCTCTGCTGAAGTCATCTAAGGACGAAACACGTGATTCATCGGTCGCTCCAGTTTCATCTCCACCAGAAGATTTTGAGGCTGAGACCTTTCCCCCGAAGATTGTGACCTCAATCAGTTCGAAAGAATCAAACTCTCCAGGAGAATCTGAAGCTGATTACTCTCGGAGCCGCGCGAGCGACTCCAGGAAATTCGAGCGAGCGCAACGAGCAGGAGTCAAAGTTGGCCAGAAAATAGCAGATCTACTTGAGCATATTAAGAAGAAGCAGATTGTCCCGGATTTAGCGAATAATTCGGACAATGCAATGGCAATAATGAAGAGAATTCTGCGTCGAGATTTATCCACGAAAACTACTCCTCCAGCTCGTAAAGACGTTTTTCCGCAGTTCTACATCGGCAGTACTCCCAGTGAGTTCAAGTTATTTCGTTGTGGAGATGAATGGACTCATCTGTAATTTTGATAACTAGAGAAGGGAGCGTATGGCTTATTTTCATTGAATATAAAATTTTTGGTTATCGTAGTAATTTTACAATTCTTTGTATACGTAATTTTTACAATTTTTTCTTCATATATTCGATAACATTTTTTATTCAAACGATTTGCTATGTTAAAGAGGCATATTTGAAGAGTATTTGGACAAATTGTAATTGAAAAATATTTAAAAGTTAGTTATAATTGAAAAAAAATGCTTCGTTCAACGACGTAAAAAATATTATATTGAACAAGTAAATTTTGAAAGCGATCGGTTTATAAATTTTTGAGAAATCGTGACTACGGATTTCAAAAATAGATTTTAGAAAATAGACGGGACTTCTGAAGGCCCTATTATTTAGAATTTTACTCGGATCATTAAAAAAATTCGGGATAATATTCTAAACATATTTTATCATTAAATAAGCAAGAAAATCAATTTTCTGAAATTTTGAAACTCTTATAGTAAAAAATTCTGTTCGCAAATTCAAGCGAAATTCAAGTGAGTTGAGATGATTTCGGTGTCACGATGAATGGACTCATCAGTAATTTTTATCGTCTTGATAAGAAAATAACACACGAGGTGAAATCAATGAAAATGTGGGCAGAAGGGTTGGGAGTTGGGGGGAGTATAAAAAAAAAACTAGGAGGGGGATGCAATCGCCGGATGGTTCACCTCAAAGGAAGACCTCGAATGATACCAATTATGTCATCAACGTTGTAACCCCTCTGTCACGGTTTCTGTCGCCGAATGGTATTCCGCCCGCATGTCAGAAAAGTTCTACCCTCCGTTCAAAATAACAATACGTGTATGCGCGTCCCACATAAGTTGTATCCGTTCAGACTTCATAGGAGGCCAGTAAATCTATATTTGCAGACAGAAATGCAAGTGTCGGTAATGAAAGAGTAGAATTCAATCCGGTAAAATGTCCACATTTCCCGAGGAATTTCCTCAAAATAACTTCCGAATCTAACGAAAATTGTTTTCATTTCTTATTGAACATTTTATCAACTTTGACATTTTTTATTCGTTTTTTTTTTATAAAAAATATTTTGTAAAGACTATTCGATAGTCAAAAGAATTAAAATTTTATTCCACGATGACGACATTTTTTCTGTCCTTTCTATTTATTATTAAAAAAATTTTTCTTTTAATGGTTTGAAGCTTTTCCGAATTTGATACTTCATTAAAGGTTAAATTAATTACTCAAATCAATTGAAGTGAAATTAAATGAAATTAGGGTTTTGAAAAATTAGTTTTTGCGCTCAATTGGGTTATCGCCTCTCAGAAAGGAAAAAAAAATCGGGGACCTAGGTGGCACACTCTCAACATTATATGGGGGATGAAAGAGGGAAAAGTATCGAAAAAAGGGATAATCAAATAACTTGCACGCACACAGTATAAATTATCAATCAGTCGACGATTGTGCAACCCCAAGCAGCGATCGACGCCTCCTTGGTGATGTTAAGGGGGTTGTTACGTACTGGGGATGTCTCAGAGCGCTTCCTCATGGGTCCACACCTCCTACACTGACCCCAGTGATCTTTCCCCTCCCGTCTGTTTTCTCTTCCTCTCTTCTGTCTCCTTGTGCGTGGGCGTGCGTTGGATGAACCACATTATCCGACACGTGCAAAAGGCTATACACAGCCGAGACCTCTGCACTGAGAGGAACAACATACTTTTGACAATAAAGATTTACTCGGCACAAGAAAATATTTTCTCGTCAATTGAAAAATCCGTGTAATTTCTGGATAAAGTATTTTGCTCTCGCACTGAGGGCAAAGAGGCTTTCACCAATTTCTGATTCTCTCGGAAATTGTATGGGATTTTTTTTAAATTGTCAACAAAAATATTGCTCTATCATCTACAAGCCTCATTTTAATTATTTAAATTAATTATTCATGAGGTTTTTTTTCAACAACAAAACTTTCTCCTAAAAGACGAATTTTTTAAGTTTGCAGAAAAAACAAGTCTAAAAGTCCTGGGGAAAATTTGACTGTATTTCTTATTGCTGAATTTTTAAGAACATTCTAACAGTACTCTGAGAGAAAAAATACTTTTGACAATGAGGATTTGCTTGGCACAAGAAAACGGTTTCTCGTCACTTTAAAAACATGTGAAATTCGCACTGAGGGAAAAGTCTTTCACGAAATTTCAGTTCTCTTGCCTCGAGAAAATCTTGAACTGTCAGCATGAGTCTCCCCATAAATTTATCTAGTTTGCATTAGATCTAGAGTTCAATGTTTTGTGAGAATCCATGAATTCTTGAATTGACGACTCACCATCTCCAACTGAGAAATTCTCGTTGCGATGGCTCGATGAAGACTTTCATTATGACTCCAGAAGAATCAAAAATTCACCTTAAAAACGTGTTCCTTGGGCAAGTCCTTACGTAATACAGGTCCTGATGAAAATAAACTACTAAATAGACCGCAACTGCATGAACTTATGCGAAGGACATAATTTCTAGTCTTGAGAGAACTTAGAAATTCGCCCGGCTCGAAAAAATCTCATTCTCGTGAAATATTTTATTCTCTCACTCTCCAATTACTGTATTTGTCACGAGATTTCATGATTTTCAGAACTGACAAGAGAATATTTTTTTGTATGAAGAGAGTAACTGACAAAATTAATTTGTTCTCTCTTGTAAAATCATTTTTCGGTCTTCCTGATCAGCCTTTTTTTTACTAGACTTTTAGGCATAATTTAGGTAAATAGTTTATTGTGCTCATTTTCCTCAGTTACAATTCGAGCACTGACACTCAGTACCCAGCGCACTATTCAAGCATCAGCTACATTTCCTTATATGCAATCAATGCGAATGCCTCTTGCCTGCAAGTCACGAAACCCCACAAGTGAGGTAAACCAATATGTACCCGTACAGGGATGTCAATTAGTGATCACTAACACGATGTAAATTAACCTAGGCGTTATAATGATGATGAACCAGATATCCTGGAGATTCTTGGCCGTCTCATGAGCAAAGGACAAATATTTTTCCAAGCCTTTCAACATCTTCAGTTAAAATAGCTCAGCGACTCCATAAAGTTTGATTTTTTTTCAAAATGTTACGAGAGTTTTTAATGATAATTGACTTGATTTAATAACTGGTTTGCGGTATCATTACAATTTTTTGGTTTCGAAAGGAAGCTATGTAATTATTTTATATTATCTAGAGTGAGTTCGAAGGTAGAGTCGAGGGTTTTTCTTATTTTTGAACTATTTGCCAAACACTCAAAAGGTCTGAGGAAAATTGTCATCGAATTATGAGGATAGTTTAATTAGCTAAAAATCATTCTCAAAGTCTGAGGTAGAAGGCCTGTTTTGGGATTAAAAAGCGCTCGAAAATATAAGCTCTAAATTAATATTTCCACTTGTCAGGCCGACGCATTCCAAGAGGAACAGGTACACGACATTATAAAAATTACGTTACTTACTCGAATACCATCCGCTTCGGGTGAAAACTACTTTTTTGGAGCGTAAAATAATGCACTCGTTATTGACTATACAACGGACATGCATCCGAATAAAAGCCTCACTCCCTTCCATAATGTATTCGCAGTCAATATGAACTCGTTCAATCATGGACGCGCTGCATCATTCTCTCGGACGAATTCGTTTTGTCATTTCTCACATGCATACACATGAGCGAATACTTATGATTTGCGTGAGAGACAAATCATGATCTGGTGGGATCGCTAAGCCACCATCGACTAGCTCTTGAAAATGTTCGAATGGCATTATTTTCTCGAGAAAATAAAATTGCGAGAGTGAGTAAAACGAGAATCGGAAACAATTCAGTAGTTCACCGAGAGAAAAATATTTCTTTCGTCAAGAAAATTTAATTAAAATTTACGAATGTCAGATAGCCCACAGAAAAATATATATTTTGAGGATTATATATTTTTTTATATGAAATTGGCTCATTTTATGCATTTTCCATATTTTTTTAACTTTAAAATGCGAGTTTAGTTATCAAATTCCACTTTTTAGTGAAGTTCTTAAAAAAAATTAATGTCAGGCTCACTGAAAATTCTTATAATGTTTTTTTTACCTATTGCATTATTTATTTCAATTTTGATAAAAAAAATTCTAATAGAGACATTTTTCAAGTTAAGATAAACTTGAAATATTCCTAAATCCCCAAAAAGATTCGTCAATTTTTTAATAGAAGATAATAGAAAAATATAAACTTAAATTCATAAAAATCCCAGATTTCAGAAGTCGGATAAAAAAATTTAAACGAGTCTCCGGGTACTCATAGATCGCCCACTCCTACTCATTATTCGCAGCGTCAGGGAAAATAATTCCAATAATAATGTAATAAATTCAGAAAAACAAGCTTTCAGTTGTGATTCATTACATTCCGTTCCAACTGGGTTACACTCTGGGGGCAGATAATTCGCCGGCTTTTGTATATCGGAACGTCATTAGGCCGAGGCAAGGGGGCACACGTTCCCCAACTTATTGAGTTTACTCCGGGAATATCCAGCAAATGGCCAAAGACCCAGACCGGAGTTTCCCAACTGTGACACGAGCATTTGGTCCTCTTGTTTGTGGGCATAACTTACGTTCAATCAGCATTTCCCAAAATTGGACATAAGGCATTTTACTTTACCTCGTTTACCAACTTGCAACAAATAATTTATTTATTCCCGACGATCTGTCTTTTAAATTTCCTCAATTGATTCCAACTTCAATTTCTATGATTCCATTTTTTGCGAATTTTCTGGACAGTTATTTTGAAAAAATGAAGAAACTTTTTAATTTTAATTAAAATAATCTGCGGCTTCATAAAATTGTACTTTTTTCTCCAAAATGTTATGAAAGTTTTTACTAATAATTTACTTAATTTAATAACGTGTTTGTGGTAACATTCGAATTTTTTGCTTTCCCATGGAAGTTTTGTAATCATTTCGAGTCCAGGGCATTTCTAGTTCTTTAATTATTTACCATTGTCGGCGCAACGTTGGCACAAGATTGGCTTAATGAATAATTCAATTAAAAATATCAAACCTATTAATTTTTTATTCGCAATATGTTCGCCAGTGAAAATTCCTTGTTATCTCCTTTAAACTATTTATTCATTAGATCGTATGGCTTCCACCATTCGACATGAAACTTCAGTCGTAATTGTTTCCAAAAACGAACCGCAATTACCAAAAAAAACCTTTATTTTTGACTGAAAAAATTTCTCTACGTCTATTGTATTTGATACGGTTGAATCTGAAATGATTCCATGCGACTGGGCAAAAAAAAATGCGAATTTTTATGTTCGCCGAGCAAAAGAGAATGCCGACTAGCTCCATACGTCATCCCAGGTGTGAGAAATCCAAGAAAAATGAAGTAACAAGTTTGTTTCTCGAAAGATGAATCTCGTGGAGGATATTATATTGGGATCGCGCCCGGCCCAGGGGGTGGGGGCGGGGGAAGTGTCCCCGAAAATCGAGAAACCCACACGCGGTCGCTGGCGTGATACAGGGGACAATATATTTTATCAAAGTGACTTTAGAAATATATCTGGTTGTGGGCCGCATAGCAGTAGGGCCTTTTATATAACTCTCCGCGGGCGCGCATCGCTATTTATGTGTCGCCGCCTTTGCCTAAGCGCTTGATATATGAACTGCATCAACACGGACTTTGTGGCGGTCCGGTGACAGGGGGAATTTAATTTTTGAATTAAAATTTTCGATCGCCAAATCTAATAAACAGACGCTAGCACTTAAAGTGCATTTAAAATTGGATTTTTAATGCGCAGCGCATTAAACAAATTAATATTTCGTGGATTGCTTAGAAGAAATTTTTGAGAGTCATATTAAATTGATTTTTTTTTCTTTAAAAAATAGTGTATTTCGTAACAAGTGAAAAAAAATGATTTTGGCGAGTGACTGAAAAGTACTTTTTCGACAAATTGAGATGAAAAATTATGTTCGTAACTCGTGAAAAAGATGGTTTTTGACTCGTGGGATTATATCACTCGTCTTCGGCTCGTAATATAAACCTCCCACTCGCCAAAAACCATTTTTTTTCACTTGTTACGAAATATAGTATTATTTTCCACGTTGGATTAAAAAAAATTATTGATAACTTAAAATGTATTAGTGTAGTTATTAAAAATTATGTCTGAATTAAAAAAAATACATGCTTGATGATAAATGTTTGGCTTTAATAATTGTCTATTTCCGTTATTTCCTGACGAAATAGTATATTTCGTAACAAGTGAAAAAAAATGGTTCTTGGCGAGTGGGAGGTTTATATCACGAGCCGAAGGCGAGTGATAGAATCCGACGAGTCAAAAACCACTTTTTTCACGAGTTACGAACATAATTTTTCATCTCAATGTGTCGAAAAAGTGCTTTTCAGTCACTCGACGCGAAGCGGCGCCTTCGGCTCGTGATGTAAACCTCCCACTCGCCAAAAACCATTTTTTTACACTTGTTACAAAATATACGATTTCATCTCAATGTGTCGAAAAAGTACTTTTCCGACACAGCGTGATGGAAAAATCATTATTATTCAAATTATTTATATAATAAAATTATATACCATAAAATTGAACTATTTCGTGGGACATTAAAATATTAAATCTACATCATTTCAATTTTCAATGCCGTCTTCAAACCTCATTGACAATTAATTAATAATGTTCCAATAATCCCCCAGAAATTAATTTTAAACGTCCCAATAAATTTCCTCCGGCGGAGGGAAAAAAGTTAGTGCAACCGAAGAAATTGAAAAATCAAATTCTCCTCCCGAGGAAATGATTTCTAAACTAATTTTTTGTTTTAGCGCAATCGGTGATAATTCAATGAATAATAATTTCGTACATGTACGCTACGGTTTATTTAACCTCTGAAATTCCTTTGAAGACGTTGCATATCGTGCAGTAGTTACGATATCTCGGGTTTTCGCCTGAGGGTGGTGTACCCAAGGAGCAAGGAAAAGCGAGGGGGAGGCACTTGGAGTCGCTGATTGGGTTTGCACTTAGTTCACCCGTGATTGCCGTTTGTGACTCGCTCTCTCCTCTGGTGATTCTCACCCTCGCCATTACAGCCATTGGAGGCTCCTTGAGATGTTCGACATAGGTACTATGTCATTTCAGAGATACCCAAAATTATCAACTTGAGCTGAATTTACACTTTGAAGTCTCGAAATCTCCCCAGTGAGCTATTAAAATGTTCAAACATTAATAATTTAATTTAATTCATTATTCGTTGTAATTTCATTGGTCGTTATTTTCTGAGGGAGTCTCCAATATTGCCATATTTAAAAAATTTTTTTTTTTAAACATTTTTTTTTATTCACGAAAATTAGTAAATATTGTTCGCGAAGATTTTTTCAAAATTCCGGCACAATGTTGGCACAGGGTCGGCGCAATGTTGGCGCACGGTCGGCGCAAGGGTGGCACACAGTCGGCGCAATGTTGGCATCAAATTTGTCTTACGAGGAGTCTTATTGGACTGATTAAAAGACAATTTTTAATATAATTGAAAAATTCAAAAGCAAATGGCCCGCTTGTTTACAAAAAATGTTAAAAGTAATTTTTTAACAAGTATTTCCTTGTGCCTCCTAGAAATATGAAATTTGCAATCAACTATGTAAACGCGATCTTTGATAAATACGACAAAAAATGGAGTTTAAAGTCGTTCCGTATGTTTTTTTTGCGCCATAAAATCTGATTAACCTGAAATACAGCCACAGTTTGTAATAATGGGGCTGCATAGCATCCGTTCCAACATCGTAAATGATATGTATCAGAGACAGACTGGGTTATAGTGCTGATGGGGGATTATTCCCATTCTTCATTCCACTCACCATGCACTTCATAGTTGTGACGTGATCAGCTCTTCAGCGCAACCCGTTATTACCCAGTACTTAATCCACGTTCACGGCATGAAAACTGCTAATGATAATTGGGCTTCTTACAAATAATCGTACCCCCGGTTATCGGATATCTGGGGGGCTTTAATTGCATTTTACTGCGATTATGTTTCCGCTGTATTTTGCGGCGAGCGTAGAACACTCCTGGATATAACAAATTATTTATAATGCTACAGAAAATGTCAAAACTATTGTTGAAAATAGTTCTTGAAATGCTGTGAAAATTTGTGATTTTTTATCGCAAAATTAATTAAAATTGTTGAATAATTAAAAAGTATTGAGTCGCAGGTTTTTTTTACTCGAATATCAAAAATTAAAATATGAAATAAATAGAGACAATTAAAAAATGGGGAAAATTATATTCTGGTCGAACCAAAGTTTCTGTGATAATAAAAATAAAAAATAAAAATAAATATAAATATAAATAAAAATAAGACACGAAGAGACTGGCAGAGGAATTGTTAACGGTGATGGATGGAAACTTTTGTAACATCAAGGATCAATAAATAATAATAATAATAATATATTCTGGTCGAGTATGTTAGCTCAATCTTTAGTTTATCATTAAAATAATTGTTTTAATGATATTTTTATATATTATTATCATTACAAAAATTTGAAAAATCTTAAAACAAAATTACTTGTTTTTCCCACATTCCCAGTTAAATTTTCGCATTATTAACATTATTAACAGTAGAAAAAAAACAATTTCCAGGAATTTATGTCAGTGTGAATGATCTCGTGTTCGTAGCTTGAACGAATGAATACAACAAATAACCCATTAAATATGAAGCGCCTTATTAATATTGTAATATCCTTTTAATACGCGTAAATCTAGGACTTGGACAAGGCCACCTCTTAGATGACAGTTTTACGATATAGGAGCCGGCTTAGTTGGATTTTACAACCCAAAGTCCATAAGTTCTCCGATGATCCGCCGGGAAACAATAAAAAAATCCTGAGTATATTGTTGCTTCGTTCCATAATAGAATCTATAAAAAGGGCACTAGCGGAGGCAAAAGGAGAAATATAATTTTTCAATGGGAGGCGTAGAGAGGGCCCATCATCAGGCTTGCCTGTGATCATTTGAATTATTTATTCACAGCCGACTGTGAGTAATGGCCCTCGACTTTGGTGCGAACGCGTTTACATGTACGTATTATTGATCACTAAAATATTGAGGGAGTAGGTGGTGTATTCATCATGTGTGCGGTTAATGGACCGCCGATTGGAATGCATCTTGCCAGGTGATCTCCACCTCCTTTATCAATTCATCATAGTCTGGGAATTTTGGTTGGGAAGTGAGGAATTTTTATCAATTTAATCAATTGATCTATTTAGTCAATTGATCATTTGAGATATTTAATCTATCCATCATTTGGGCACTTTAATCAATTGATCGTGTGATCAATCCGATGAATTAATCAGTTGAGCTATTTAATTAATCGATCATTTGGTGAATTTAATCAATTGATCATTTGATGGATTTATTTTATTGATCATTTGAGTGATTTAATGAACTCATCATTTGGTCAATCGAATCAATTGATCAAAATTATCATAATGATCACAATTGAGAAACAAAAAATTATTTGATTGCGAAAGAATTAAATTATCTGAAATTTGAGAAAGAAAAAATACTCAAAATTCTCTATTTTGCGTATGACAATATAAATCTTTTTTCGTCCCTGGCGCCCGATAAACCGCGATTCTAACCTCACTCCGTTCGGTTAGATCGCGGTTTTCGGGGCCAGAGCCGAAAAATATTATACGTCA